>PVJS01008781.1:0-52161 GCA_004027185.1 Glis glis | reverse complement strand
GTGTGCTCTTCCGATCTTCTCTCTCTACTTAGTGAGGCCCTCCGCAACTTCGTGAGACCCGGTTTCAAAATAAAGTATAAAAAATAGGGCCGGGGGTGTAGCGCGGAGATAGAATGCCCCTGAGTTCAATCCCCAGTACCGCAAAAAAAAAAAAAAATCAGAAGATTTTCTGTATGCCAACCATAAATCCACTGAAAAAGAAATCCAGAAGACATTTCCACTCACGATATCCCCCAAAACAATAAAATAATTGGGAATAAACCTAACCAAGGAGGTAAAAGACCTCTACAAGGAAAACTATAAAACATTGAAAAAAGAAATTGAAAAGGATCTTAGAAGATGGAAAGATCTCCCATGCTCTTGGGTAGGCAGAATAAATATCATCAAAATGGCCATTCTTCTAAAAGTGCTCTACAGATTCAATGCAATACCCATTAAATTACCAAAGTCATTCTTCAATGACATAGAAAAATCTGTCCTTAAATTCATTTGGAACAACAAAAAACCCAGACTAGCCAAAGTAGTTCTCAACAACAAGAACCATGCAAGAGGCATCACAATACCTGACTTCAAACTATACTACAAAGCCATAGTAATAAAAACAGCATGGTATTGGCAGAAAAGCAGACACATAGACCTATGGAGCAGAATAGAAGACTCCGAAACAAACCCACATGCCTACAGCCAATTGATTTTTGACAAAGGGGCTAAAAACATACACTGGAAAAAGGATAGCCTCTTCAACAAATGGTGCTGGCAAAACTGGCTAACTATATGCAGAAAAATAGAAATAAACCCCACTTTCTCACCTTATACAAGAGTCAATTCAAGATGGATAAAAGACCTAGAAATCAGACCAGAGACCTTGCAGCTACTCGAAGAGGGCATAGGCCCAACACTTCAACACATAGGCACAGGTAAAGACTTCCTCAACAAGACCCCAAAGGCACAGGAAACTAAAATGAGGATCAATACGTGGGATTGCATTAAACTAAAGAGCTTTTGTGCAGCAAAGGAAACAATAAAGAACCTCAACAGAGAGCTGACAGAATGGGAGAAGATTTTTGCCAGCTACTCCTCTGATAGAGGACTCATATCTAGAATATACAGAGAACTTAAAAAAATCACCACTAAAAAAACAAATAATCCAATCAAAAAATGGGCAAGTGAACTAAATAGATACTTCACAGAAGAAGAAATACAAATGGCCCATAAATGTATGAAAAAGTGTTCAACTTCATTAGCAATCAGAGAGATGCAAATCAAAACTACCGTGAGATTTCACCTAACGCCAATTAGAATGGCAATCATTAAAAACACAAACAACAACAAATGCTGGCGAGGATGTGAGGAAGTAGGAACTCTACTACACTGTTGGTGGGATTGCAAATTAGTGCAACCGCTGTGGAAAACAGTGTGGAGGACCTTCAGAAGAATGGGAATAAACCTACCATATGACCCAGCAATACCACTCCTAGGCATCTACCCAAAAGGACTGAAACCAAACTACCAGACTAATGCATGTGTATCTATGTTTATAGCTGCACAATTCACAATTGCCAAACTTTGGAACCAGCTAAGGTGTACATCGACAGATGAATGGATCACATAACTATGGGATATGTACACAATGGAATTTTATGCGGCCACTAAGAAGAACAAAATTACATCATTTGCAGGGAAATGGAGAGAACTGGAGAACATTATGCTAAGTGAAATTAGTAAGTCACTAAGTGTGAAAAGTCGGATGTCCCCCCTAATGTGTGGAAGCTAGATAGAATGGGACTTAGAAGGGACTCCCGACAAAGAAGAAGAAAACTTTAGATGAACAAAGAAGGTGACCTAACTGAGGGAGTTGGGAGGCGAGTGGAGGGAAACACACTACAGCACATGATGTTATAAGACTCAATCACTATGCGGAGCACGAAAGGGAGGGAAGGGGGAGGGAATAGGGTGGGATTTGAGGGAAGGATAAATGAGCAATGTGTGCATGTATGATGCTGCTACCCTGATGGGTATCAAAATGTATAATTACAATGCACCAATAAATGTATATAAAAAGAAGAAAACATCATGGAAGAGGATATTCAAAGGTTATGTCAGCACATAAATAGATCTGCAATATCCTTAGCCAGTAGTGGGAATGCAAATCGAGACCACAGAGAGAGAGCACTTCGTGCCTCCCCCAGTGGCCAAGAGACAAAAGCGAGATGACACCAGGCACTGGCAAGGATGCATCAAACTGCATCTCCCACGTCACTGACGAGAACGTGAAGTGGGAGAGCCAACCTGAAAATTAGCCTGGTAGTTTCTTAAAAAACTAAACATATGCTTACAATACAACCCAGCAATCAGCCCGGGCATTCATCCCAGAGAAATGAAACTTAAGTCCATGCAAAAAATTTGCCTATGAATATCAGCTTTTTTGTGATATCTGAAAAGTGGAAACAACCAAAATATCCTTCTGCGAGTGAACTGGGACACAAACTGCGGTTCATCTGTCCCATGGAATATTACTCAGTAGCAAAAAGTAGTGGGACACTGATACATGTGACGAATGGGCAAGACATCAGGGGCACCTTGCTGAGTGGAAAAAGGCCACCCAAAGGACACATTCTGCACTAAGCCTTTTCTATAATATGGGATATAGCATTTAATATATACAAATAGTGTGTGTGTGTTTGTGTGTGTAATTCTTGAAACAACAAAGTTACAGAGATGGGGCAAGCAATCGGGCTCAGGGAAGGTACTGGAAAAGGGGTCCATGTGGCAGCACAGCGGATAGTACTATGATGGAATGTTTCTGCAATTTGGCCATAGTGATAAAATCATGTGATAAAATGACACAGAGCTACACACATTCTCATTTTACCAAAGTCAGCCCTGATTTTGGGGATTGTTCCACAGGTAGGAAAAGGCAAGCAGAGGGACCAGGGAGGGGGCACAAGAGACCTCTCTGCACTATTTTTACAACTTCCTGTCTATCCATAATGTATTCAAATTAAAACATTGGAGGGGTTTGTTTTGTTGTTGTTGTTTTTGTTGTTGCTATTTGTTTGTCTGGTACTGGGGATTGAACCCAGGGGCACTCTACCTCTGAGCTTTTTTTTTTTTTTTTTTTTTTGCAGTACCAGGGATTGAACGCAGGGGCGTTCTACCTCCGCGCTACGCCCCCGGCCCTATTTTTTATGCTTTATTTTGAAACCGTGTCTCACGAAGTTGTGGAGGGCCTCACTAAGGGGAGAGAGAGAGAGAGAGAGAGAGAGAGAGAGAACACGAGAGAGCTGAGGCTGGCCGCGAACCCGAATCCTCCGGTCTCCGCCTCCCAAAGTCCTGGGATTACAAGCGTGCACCACCACGCCCGGCTGAGCTTTTTATTTTTTATTTTGAAACAAGGTCTTGCTAAATTGCTAAGGCTGGCCTCGAACCTGCAATCCTCATGTCTCAGCCTCCCAAGTACTGGGATTACAGGCGTGCGCCAGCCACTGTGCCTGGCTGCAAAATGTTCTTTGAAAGTCAACAACACCGCACACCTTTAAAAAAAAAATTGGCTACCGCCACTCACGGTGCACAGATGAATCTCAGAAGATCACGGAGCCAACGAAGCCAGGCAGCACCTGCCGTGTGCTTTCATTCCCGACCGGCTCCAGATCAGTCACAGCTAATCAGCAGTGCTACAGATCACACAACCGTTGCCCTGGTTTTGGAGAGACAGAGCAGGAGGGAACATGGATGAGACAGGAGAAATAGAAATAGTGTGTTGCTCTTTATTTGAGTGGTATTACAGGGGTTCGTAGGTAAAAAGACCCAGGAAGCTGCACATGACTTGTTTTGTGAATCTCTAAACTGCTAGGGCTACGCCATCCCCGAGGGGCTCCCCTGGACCCTCCACCCATGTCCTCTATATGTGGTTCTTCGCCCCCAGGTCCTGGACGGGACAGAGGGACAACTTTCTTCTCTACTCCCTCTTAGAATGTCTCCTTGTTCCAAGAATGTATTTCCATGCTAATAATTTTTATTGTTATTTTTAACTCAGAAGCTTTGTCACATTTCTGTAGAGCCGTGGACTCAAATGTGGTCCCCAGAGGAGCAGCATCAGCAACATCTGGGGACTTGTCACAAATGCAGGTGCGGATCACAGAGTCTAGAGGTGAATCTGCACTCGGCTCTCAGGAGCCCTTTCTCTCTGGGGCACACAGGAGTGCTGAAGTTCCTCACCTCAAGTCACTGCTGCAGGCGGGGTCTCAGGAAGGTGACTCAGAGACAGGACAGCAACAGGAGTGGCTCTGCAGTGACCTGGGACTTAGGGACTCCTTGCATCTGCAAGCATTCCAGCATCTGACCCTTCCACCTCCAGGACCCCATCCCCAGCTATCAGTCTGAACTTCATCAACAGGAAGGGGAGAGGAGCGAATTCAGCCACTGTGGTCTGTCAGGGCATGTTGTTTTGATCTGACAGGAGCAGCCCTGGCTGTTCTCTTACATCCTTCATTGACCTTGTCCTCCCTGGTCTGTTTTCCTGCAGACTGCGAGGAGGAACCAACAGACCTCACCATGCAGCGCCCAAACCTCTGCTTCACCATGCATGTTGCCGGGGTGGATCACAGGCCTCCCCGCTCCCCCTTCTACCTGCAGCTGTACCCCCAAGGCTGAGAAATGTCAACCTTAGTTAAGAGTTTCTTTGAAAGTTCTAGGACCCAACTTGAGCAAGCTTTGGAGCAATTTTTTATAAGGAGTGGGGTTTCTCAAAGAACTCAGGAGGAGAGGCTCAGCCATGCCCTAGGAAAGGATGGTAACTGGCAAGAAAGGGCTGCCAGGACCAGGAGCATCCCTTCTCCATCCCTCAGCTCTCCTATTTGCACACATTTTGACCCTTCTCTTTCTGCACCGTTTATTTTTCTCTGCTTCTCAGGCTCGGGGAAGAATGAAGAACCACTCAGTCTCCAGTTTACATTTCATTTCTCTTCCTTTTTCTTTCTTTTTTTTTCCTTTAGTATTGGGGGTTGAACCCCGGGGCATTCTACCTCTGAGCTACATCCCCAGTCCTATCTTTTTTTTTTTGAACAGAGCCTCACTAAGTTGCTGAGGCTGGCTTCGAACCTGCAGTCCCCCTGTCTCATCCTCCCAAGTACTGGGATTATAGGTGTGCACCACCATGCCCAGCTTACATGACACATCTGCAAGATCATGGCCTGGTTCCTGTGGCCTTTCTCCTTTCTATACACTGAGCAGAAAAAAAATAGATAACACTTCTGGACAGGTGACCTCCCCGTTGTCCAACCAACTGTGGCTGCAACTGGGATCAAGAAGAAACCACTGGGGAGGGGCGATCATAGAAGGTGACTAGGCAATTCTTAGGGAAGAGGGACTAGGCAGACAATGCAATCTTACTACAACACCAGTAAGGCTGCTGCAGACGTGCCTTGAAAACACACGGCTCCCCAGTGTAGCCCTTCAGCCTCATCAGAGATAACGGAATCGATTTTCTTTGCCGGGTCTCTGTGATGCCTAATTTATTTCAAAAAGGAAAAGAAAGTTATTTAATTTTCAGGGGTTTCGGTGTGAAGGGTAAATTAAATAATGGCTCGGAGCACGTCACTCATAGTCATTCTTTTTCCTCCATGCACTCCCAGAAACCACTTTGCTTTTCCAGTCATCAGAGATCATTTCGAATTATTTTGAGAAGAAAAACGCCGCTCAAACAACTATAAACGGTTTTATGCGGTCGCTCTCAACCTTCTAAAAGACGTATTTTGCAAAACTTAAATTGCATCAGACACAGAATCTCTGGGATCTGAGCAGGCAGCCTCCTCCAATTAGGCCTCCTTCTAGCATCTGCTGCAATATTTTGCCAATAAGCCATTCCAATCCAAATATAGTTCTGATTCTCTCAGCACTTTCTGTAGCAATTAAGTGTGTATTTTTTAACATCCCCATGTTGCTTTTGGCACCCACTTCCCTCTGGCCTCCATTCCGCGGCCACCTGCAGTCTAATTCTGGCCTCCTTGCTCTCTGCGGGCTGCGACACCACTGCCTGCTTGCCCTCCTCGCTTTCACAAATTTACAAGGAAATCAGTGACTTCGTGTTCCTTGCCACCTGGGAGGTGACACAACCGGCCCTTGGGGCCCCTCTAGCTAGTGAGGAGGGGTCGCTACCTCTTGCTTAGACCTTGCTCCTTGCCCTCGAAGTGTCCACCTGCCAACTGTAAAGCTGCACCTGTAAGATGACACGCACCATTAGCTGTGCCTGTGTGACTATTTAGTGTGGTAGGAAGGCCTCCTCGCTCCTCCTCACAAGGGTCGAGGGAGGTGCCATCGCTGCCAGGTTCTGGTGCCGACTGGGTGGCCCCCGACAGAGCCTCTGTGACGGGGACCTGCGTGCAGGAAGCTGTGGGGGATCACTTAGGGAGAAAGTGGCAAGAGGAAGACACAGCAAAGACCTGAGCTTGCAAACAAGCATGCCCCATGGGGGTGCCTCATTTGGAGTGAGGGGCAGTCCTCACATTCCCACATGGTCCTCATGGGTTGCAACACAGAGTGGGGGCAGCACCACAAGCAAGAGGTGGGCGGGAGGACCTGAGGGCTTGCGCAGGTGGGTGGAGAGACTCGGCTGACCTCACTCTGATGGCATATACCACGTGCCCCACCGTGGGGTGTCCCTGCCCCTGCTACCTGCCTGCCCCCTCCATTCCCTCCCCTACCATGTACCCTCCGGGTCACACCTCCCAGTCAACCCTGCCACCCCAGCCTCATCCCTTTCCTCTGCTGTCATGGCCCAACTTCACCCCTCTCAGTCTCTTGTCTGGACAAAGCCAATCTCCCCCCAAACAACCAGCTCTGCTTAGAATCTCTCCCCTCCCTCCCAGTTGCTCCCCACAAGGCTTGGTGAACTACAGCTCCAAGCTGGAGTTAGGCTTCTTCCAGAAAAGCTCAGAGCGGCCACTGCCTAGACCCACGTGCAAAACCCCCTCTCCATCTGCTACAAGGTCCTGGATGCTCCAGCTTCGTCCTGCACCCATGCCTTCCCTGAGCGCTGGCCCCGGGAACATCCAAGACACCTTCCCACGCCACTGCCCACCAGGAGAGCCTACCACCACCCCTCGCCTCTCCCCTAGAGTGTCTCTCAGACGCTACAAAACCACGATGAGCTGCTCGTTGCAAAGCTGGCAGAAGCTGGACGTGGCAGGAAGGATCCTCCCCAGAGCCTCTGGAGGGATCAAGGCCCGGCCCCCAGCTTGGTCTCAGGTGTTGGCCTCCAGAAGAAACTATTGTTTTAGGCCACCACCAAACCTGTGGTGATTGCAGCAGTCCCAACAAGCTAGTACATTTGCATATCAAGAATTGCCACCAAACAAATATCTCATGTCCATGGTGCAGGGCCATTGACTCAGAATCAGTCGGTGCCAGGTCTGGATTTGACCAAATGTCGCTCTCATAAGACTCAAGAAGGCCCTGCCCCACATTCCTTCTGCACCTTTATTCGGGGCAGGCACCTCATTGCCCCCTTTCTCCTCAAGTGTGAGGGTCTCTGCACTCTTCCTCCAGAGCTAGAGGCTTCTCCTGAAGCTCCCCTGCCTGCGTCAGTGCCACCTGAGTCCAGGCTGGTGACACTCAGGAAGAAACAAGAACAGGCTGGCTCAGCGACACTGTGCACTCTCCTCTGCCTTACTGACTTCTCAGGGTTCTCGGTCCCTCATCCATCTGCTCTGTTCAGGGCTCACAGCTGCGTCTGGCGGGAGAGACAACCAGAGTCTGTTTCCTCTGCCTCACCCAGAACTGCAAATCCACCCATTGTCTGCTTTATTTTTTCACTTGAATCTTTACCATTGTGAGATCTGTGCTGCTGTTCTAAGACACGGGTTCCAGCATTATTAGAGAACTAGCCTGTTGTCCCAACAACACAACTGACTGCTACACAGTTCATCTTTCCCCCAGGCTGTTCCTTGGATTTGTTTCATGTGTGCATTTAATGAATGTTCAAAGAAAATTGCAATGAGCTTTTTTTTTAAGTTGTTAGCCAACTCACCTGAAAGTTTATTTGGAAAAATAATGAAATGAACAAACTTCATTTATTTATTTGTACTGGGAATTGAACCCAGAGGCATTCAACCTCCAAGCTACACCCCCAGCCTGATTTTATTTCTTATTTGGAAACACAGTCTCACTGGGTTGCTGAGAGCCTCACTAAGTTGCTGAGGCTGGCTTTGAATCTGCGCTCCTCCTGTCTCAGCCTCCCAAGTACTGGGGTTATAAGCATGTACCACCATGCCCAGCGTTTTTTATTTTTAATATGTCTTTGACACATAGCAATTTTACATGTTTATGAGCTACAGTGAGGCATTTCAATACAGATATACAACGTGTAATGATCAGATCTATCACCTTGGACATACCAAAGATATATTTTAGAAAAAGGAGTAAAATTCAGGTATGATGGGGCATGCCTGTAATCCCAGTACTTGGGAGGCTGATACAGGAGGATCATAGGTTCATGGCCAGCCTCAGCAGCTTAGCGAGGCCATCAGCAACTTAGTTAGACCCTGTTTCAAAATAAATAATAAAATAAGAGCCGAGTGTGGTGGTGCACACTTGTAATCCCAGTACTTGGGAGGCGGAGACAGGAGAATCCGGGTTCGTGGCCAGCCTCAGCTACTTAGTGAGGCCCTCTGCAACTTAGTGAGACCCTGTTTCAAAATAAAGAATAAAAAAATAGGACTGGGGGTGTAGCTCAGAGGTAGAATGCCCCTGGGTTCAATCCCCAGTACCGCAAAAAAATAAAATAGGGCTGGGAGTGTAGCTCAGATGTAGAATGCCACTGGGTTCAATCCCCAGTACAGAGAGAGAGAGAGAGAGAGAGAGAGAGAGAGAGAGGAATAAGTAGTATGTAGGTAGACTGCCTTTCATATTACATGAAGATACAATTATTGAATCAATAAATGATTGAGAAGATGACATGCATCTTCCTAAACACAAAAGCAAAGCTATGAGAATATGGGCATGCCTGATTAATAATCTGTGAGTTACAGAATCTAGGAAAAAAAGAAATTAGGGCCAGGCTAGGTGCCGTAGAAGATGACACTTCCTTGGGTTACTCGCTATTAAAGCCACAAATGTGTCCTGAAAATATGAGTCTCTGCCAGAGGTCGAGGGTAGATAGGCATGTCCTTGCCGGCAAGAGGAAAGTCAGAACGGAAGTGACACGGTGTCGAGAAGAGGTGGCACGGGGCACATTTAATAACATGGGAAAGACGACACTCACAAGCTAATTAATCGCCAACAGAAAATCAAAATACAAACATCCTCACGAGTAGGCGCTTTTTATGGAAACTCCTTTGAGATTTGACTCCAGTGAAAACTGCCTATGAGAAACTGCTGGCTGTATTCTGTAGCTCTAATCACAATCAAATGCAATCTCTGTTCTTCTATAGGGATTATAAAAGGAAAGGAAGAGATCAGACAACAGAGAAACGCTTTAGACACCGGGTCTCGTGGATGAGTCGCTTGGTGTTTGCGGAATTCTGATCGCTTGTTGGATGTAAGGAACACTTGAAAATTAAAAGTACGCATAGTATGGAATCTTAAAAATCACATGGGAATAAAATAAGAAAATTAAGTTAAAAACTATATAAAGCTATAATAAGTCCTCATATTGTATTACCTCGGGGTGCCCCAACATGAACCACATCTCTAGTCTGCTTAGAGCAAGGGGAAGGCCGTGTAAATGTCAAATCGCAGGTCCTTAGACACAGATGACCATGCTGCACGCAGGACCAGCTCTGAGCCTGCTGGCTGTACAGTCAGCACGCAGCTTGAATTCTTGTCCTGGGAGGACACCATTCCGCCTACAGGGCACTGTAGAGCATTGTAAAGCAGCTCCATTTATGAGAAAACATTCCTACAGTATCACCAAACTCTGCCTTCCTGTGGATCTGCCCTAGTGGTCCTCGTTGCACCCCTGGAGGCAACTAGAATGTTCTGCTCTAGGCCTTCCTGCAGCTGGTGTGATGTCTGAGGCTCTTCACGGCCAGTGGTCCTGATGCCTGGGACTTGTCCTCCCCTGGCGGGCTGTACCACCCATGGGGACCTCGTGCCTTTCACATGTTAGGCTGCTCTCCTTAAAGGAGGAAGAATCAAACCATGGCAGGATAGTGACGACACACACTGTGTCCTGACAGTAAGCCTTGTTCTTCACGGGCCACAACAGTCGTCTGCTCGGGCCACCATAACAAGCCCTCAGACCCTGGGCTTCAACCACAGAATGTGTTTTCTCCCAGTCTTGGAGGCTGGGAGCTAAGATCAAGGTGTGGGCAAGGTTGGTTTCTCTTTCCTTGGCATGTAGACAGCATCTTCTCCCCATGTCCTCGATAGGCCATCCTTCTGTGTCTGTATCCTGATCTCCATTTCTTAAAAGGACCCCAGTCATGGGGGATTAGGGCCCCCCATGACTTCACTGTAACTTAATCCCCTCTTTAAAGACCCCTTTCTCTGAGCGTGGTTACATTCCAAGGTCCTAGGGGTAAGGACTGCAGCATACGGACTTGAGAGGGACACAGTTCAACCCATAACAGTGAAGTGGGATTTTTATTCTCTCCATTTTCTATGTACAGAGCACAGTGGTGAGTCATGTCTCAATTTCCTGGAGATTTTTCTTCTATGAAGGCAATTTTAAATTTTCACAAGCTCTTTCGTACACTATCATTAAACTAGTGACCCTAAACTTCTTCCTATGAATCAAGCCAATCCACCCCTCATACCCTCAGCCTGGCACAGCTGATTTTATTTTTTAAAAGCCTCATGTAGGAAGGAAGGAATGAAAGAAAGGAGGGAGAAAGAGAAATACAAAGTGAAAGGAAGAAATAAAATGGTGCACTCCATTTCTTTATACCTTGCCCCTTTCTCAAGTTGTGGTAAATAAGAAAAGGATTTCAGGTTAGTCCCAGCTGCCCAGCACAGAGTTCCCAGAGCCCTAGACTTTCCTGATGATGGGGTATTTTGTCTTGGTTGTGCAATGAGGTGATTCTTGGGAACTTTGGGATGGGGCCAGTGGCCAAAAAGATCAAGCCCACCTCCAAGCCCATCTCCGGGGGGGGGGGGGGAAGAGATTGGGTTAAAGCACCTGGCTAGTGACTTGATAACCAAACTCATGCCCTATAGGGAAACCTAGAAAAAACTGAACCCCAGGGGGGAGAATTTCCTGCTTGGTGAAGAGGTCAGTGTGGGTGATGTACCCCAACTATGCGAAGCTCCTGCGCTCAGGACCTCTGGATCTGGCCCTATGATCTCTTCATCTGGCTGTTGAGCCATATCCTTTTTTCTGTTTTGGTTTGGTTTTTGTTTTAGTTCAGGATTGTTTGGTTTTGCTTTTTTTTTTTTTTTTTTTTGCACTGGAAATTGAACCAAGGGCATTCTACTTCCAGCACCCCCCGCCTTTTTTTAAATTTTGAAACAGGGTCTTGCTGAGCTGCTGAGGCTGGCCGCGAACCTGTGATCCTCCTGTCTCAGCCTCCAAAGTACTGGGATTACAAGTATGCAACACTGCACCTGACTGATCTATATCTTTTGTAATCTAATTATCATCATAAATACAGTGGTATCCTGTGTTCTCTGACTTGTTTTAGCAAATTCGTGAACCTGAGGGAGGATGAGGGGTCCCCTGAATCCGATGTTCTGGGCAGGAGTTGGGACCTCCCTCAGGGCTGGTGTCCGAGGTGGGGTAAGTCTTGTTGGGGATCCTGCCCTTTAACTGTGGGGTCTGCGCTCACTGCAGGGGCTTGGTGTCAGATTTTTTTTTTTCGGTACTGGGGATTGAACCCAGGGGCATTCTATCTCCGAGCTACACCCCCAGCTCTATATTTTTATTTTTTATTTTGAAACAGGGTCTCACTAAGTTGTGGAGGGCCTCACTAAGTAGCTGAGGCTGGCCACGAACCCGGATCCTCCGGTCTCAGCCTCCCAAGTCCTGGGATTACAAGCGTGTGCCACCACGCCCGGCTCTTGGTGTCAGATTTGAAGTGAATCGTAGGACGCCGCGCTGATGCAGGAGAATTGAAACACATGAGCATCACATGCTTTTGAGCAGAAAGTTTTGGCAGTTGTTCAGGGGAGACAAGGACCGTCTAACAGAGCTGAGGGTATCTAAGGTACTGAAAACAGTTTTCATCAGAAACCACTGCGACTGGGGGGAAGGGACCTCAGCTCAGAACTCAGCTCAGTTCTGAAAACACTGAGGACAAAGAGGATGTCAGCCACAGAGCAGGTTGGGGTGGGGGGCTAGGTGGACAGAAAATTACTAAGAACGGACAGGAAAGGGGGTGATTTTGATTAAATGACCCAACAGGATTCTTGCTGAAGGCAACCCCGGGTGATCAGACATCACATGGGGACTGTGGAGGATGACGGACCTAACCAGATGTCAAGCTGGGAGGACTCTCTAGCCTGCTGTAGAGGACTCTGGCTAAAACGGTCATAAGAAGAAGACACAGAACAGCCTGGCTTGGGTGTGGTCAAGGGGTGTCTTTGTCCCAGCAAAGATTTCAAGACTGACACAGTATCGGGAGCATGAAATGACGGAAAACAGAATAATGTGTGTGTGTGTGTGTGTGTGTGTGTGTGTGTGTGTGTGTGTGTGTGTAACCAAATCCCTATCACTCATAGTCCACACATTTGTAAATACATGTAAGTGAGGACTGGTGTGAATGAGGCTTTCTGAAGGCACCTCCAGGGCTGAGACCCTATGAGAAGGTTCATTTAAAGGAAACACACACCTGTAATCTCAGTACTTGGAAGGCTGAAAGAGGAGGATCACAGGTTCACAGCCAGCCTCAGCAACTTAGCAAGACCCTCAACAACTTAGTGAGACTTGTTTCAAAATAAAAAATTAAGCTGGGAGTGGTGGCACATGCTTGTAATCCCAGTACTTGGGAGGCTGAGACAGGAGGATCTGGGTTCGCGGCCAGCCTCAGCTACTTAATGAGGCCCTCCGCAACTTAGTGAGACCCTGTTTCAAATTAAAGAATAAAAAATAGGGCTGAGGGTAGGTAGAATGCCCCTGGGTTCAATCCCCAGTACCACAAAAAAAAAATTAATTAAATTAAAAATTTTAAAAGTATTGAGGGTGTAGCTCAGAGGTAGAATGTTCCTGGGTTCAATCCCCAGTGAAGAAGGAAAGAAGGAAGGAAGGAAGGAAGGAAGGAAGGAAGGAAGGAAGGGAGGGAGGGAGGGAGGAAGAAGAGGGGAGGGGAGGGGAGGGAGGGAGGGAGGGAGGGAAGGAAGGGAGGAAGGAGAGATAACTGGAGATGCCAGTATAGACCAGCTACTTTCTCCAGGCTGGGACACATGCAGGGTTAGAAGCGGGGTGTTCATTCCACAAATAGAGGGGCCCGGCTGTGCTGCTGCTGCAGAGATTCGTGTAAGCATTCCCGAGTGCATCTTGATTGGATGAGCCCCCAGCTGGCTTCACCACAGCTATGCACCTTAGGAAACAAAACACTTGCTAAAAATAGTTCTCTCCCAGGACTTGAGAGGCAAGAGCTATGGAGACAGGTTTTCCCAGGGATTCAATAAAATCTCTGCGAGGCTCAAGCCCAATTCAATGAAAACTCACCAGGTCTCTCCTGAGAGCCAGCACATGTAAGGCCCTGGGAGGGTGGGGACAGATGTGCACAATAGTCACCTGCCTTTCAAGGAGGTCTCATTTTGGGGGAATGAGGGGAGCGGAGTATAGTTGGACCAAGCAGGCTTCCACCCTTTTCTTGTCTAGGACAGTGACCCCGTTCCTGCACTCTGTTCTGTTGCCAGCACTGCTCCCACCCGGCCCCACGGTCTCACCTGTCGGGTTTCCTGCTACCTGCCCCTGCCTGCTCTTCTTTCGGAGCCCCCTTCATGCCTCACCTGCACCCCTCACCCTGGTGTCATCTCCCCTGGGCAGTGGCGATGGTGGCCATGTGCCGACATGCTCAGCAATGACTGGAGGCTCAGAGTCCCTGCAGGCAGGTCCAACTGCACCAGGAGATCTTAGGTCCCGGCTATGCCAAAACGGGCTTTCCCCAGTGGGCCTAGAGCTTGCCTTCCCTAGGCACCACAGCCAAAGTTGCCCCCACGTGGTCCTGATGCCACTGCAGCCACCGCTTCTTCCACCAGAGAAACTGCCTGAGGGCCGGAAGAGTCTGCATTGCTTGGTGCTAGGTGCATTGGCGGATCTCCCACTAGTGGGTGGGTCACTCTTCCCCCAACCACCCAAAAGTAGACGTGAGGATTTCCCCATCATCCTAACCGGAGCCTCTTCTATGAGGATTAATCAAGCTGTCTGCCCGCACCCCTGGCTTGGTCTTTCACAGGCCCATCTTGCCTCTCCAGCACTCCCTCGACTAGGGCAGGTGGGGACTGAGAGGCTGTGCACCAGGGTAGCGCTCTCCTGGAAGTCCCAGCAGGTGGGCCATGTTTCTTGACTTCGCTCACGCCTCAGTCTCACTTATAAAAGGCAGGTGTTGGGCAGGCAGTTACCCAAGACACCCCAGGCTCCAACGGTCTATGATGTTGAGAGCAATGAGTCCATATTCCTTTCTACTGCGGTGAGGAATTACATCTTAGGAGAAGAGCCCAGGCTCAGAGGCCACGGCCGGGGTCCCACATCTGTTGTTCCACCTGGTAGGGGAGGCTGCTGATGGAACATCCTGAGGCCCCCTCCGATGAAGTCGTCTCTGGTCCTACTGGCCACTCCTGGGACAGGAATTAACTATAGGAATTCATGTTATACTGCAGCTCCTGTCCCGGTCACCCTGAGCAAGCTGCCTTTCTCCCTTCCCTGGGGGAGGAACCAGAGCAGGTGTCCAGGGAGAGCATCCAGGTCTGGTGTGAGGTCAAGGCTGCCAGCTGGGAGCTCAAGAAGCAGGCCTGGCCTGGGCAGGTGGTTTTTGGAGGCACTATTTAAAAATCGTGACTTTCATACAAAAACCCAGATTCCGGTTGCTCCAGAAAAAGCCTGAATTCTTACAGCAACGAAGCTCATTGGCCATGTGATGCTCACCTGCTGGGCACAGTGGCTACCTGACCTGCTCCACCCATTGTGATCTGGGCCTGGCCCTGGGGCATCAAAACTGTACCCCCGGGACAAGGTGAACTGCACTGATGACGGCTGAGCTCATGTCCACATTTTCCAGTGGTGTCATTAGGAGGAAGCAGATTTCACTTAACAGTATGTGAGCTCCTCTGGTCCTCAGGTGAGAGGCCCCCTGGCTGCTCCCCTCCCCTGGGCCGCAGCCTCTGAGTCGGCTGCTGCTGCAGACGCACGCTCAGGCCTGACCCAGATCCGCTGGCAGCAGAGCCACGAGTTGGCCATGAGCTTGGGCCAGATGCCCGCAATTTTGGAGATTCGTCCCCAGGAAGTCATCTGTGCCAGCATACACCAGCAGCCCCTCAAAGTCCGCGTGGGGTGGGAACAATAACTGCATGCGCCACTGACTCAAATGCCCCTTCACTCCTTTCCTATACCAGCCACAGAAAAGCACTGTCTTCACAGAGCTTGGTTTCCAGGAGAAGAGAGAAATGGCACTTGCTCCTGAGTACAGGTGCAGCTACTGCCCCTGGAGGAGTGACCGATCGCCAGGGGGACTGGCTCTGTGAGGACTGGTATCCACAGGAAATGCACACCTCTTTTCTTGATTTGCTTTTCTTTCCTTTCCTCCCCCACTCCACTCCCCTTACAAGCATACTTCTTTCACTATATACTGATTAGAATGGCCAAAGCCTAGAACGCTGACAACAGCAGATGCTGGCAAGGAAGTGGTGCATCAGGAGCTCTCATTCATTGGAGAGAATGAGGGGGGCAGACTGGCAGTTTCTTACAAAACTGGACATAGCCTTACCAGATGATCCAGCACTCTCATTCCAAAGGAGTTGAAAACAATGTCCGCACAATAACCTGCACGTGCATGTTGACAGCACCCATATTCAACGCTGCCACACTCGGAAGCAACCCAGCTGTCCTTCAGTGGGTAGATGGATAAATAAATTGTAGCGCAGCCAGACAATGAGATGTCACTCCGTGCTAAAAAGAAATGAGCTATCGAGCCATGAAAAGACATGGAGGAAACTTCCACTCACATTACTAAGTGAAAGAAGCCGATCCGAAAAGGAGAAATGCAATATGATTGTGAAAAGATAAAACTGTGGAGAGAGCAGAAATACCCGTGACCACCAGAGGCTTAGGAGAGGGAGGGAAAAAGCAAAGTATAGAGGATTTTTAGGGTATTAAAAATAGTTCAATGAAGTCAGGTGTGGTGGCGCACACCTGTAATCCCAGTACTTGGGAGGCTGAGACAGGAGGACCGCAGGTTCAAGGACAACCTCAGCAGCCTAGCAAGACTCTGTTCCAAAATAAAAAATAAAATAGGGCTGGGGGTGTAGCTCAGAGGTGGTATGCCCCTGGGTTCAATCACCAGTACCACAAAAAAAAAAGAAAATATTTTGTATGGCAGGGCATGGTGGCTCATGCCTATAATCCTAGTACTTGGGAGGCTGAGACAGCAGGATTGTAGGTTCAAGGACAGTCTCAGCAAGTAGTAAAACTCTCACCAACCTAGCAAGACCCTGTTTCAAAATAAAAATAAAAGAAATAGGGCTGGGGGTGTAGGTCCGAGGTAGAATGTCCCTGGGTTCAATCCCCAGTACCGCCACCACCAAAAAAAAAATACTTTGTATGATACTACAATGGTAGGTACATGCCATTATTCATTTACCAAAACCTACAGAATGTACAACACCAACGTGAAGGCTAATGGAGACTCTGCTCTGGGTGATGTGTCCGTCGATTGTGTAATCAATTAACATGCACCTCTGGTGAGAGACGTTGACAGTGGGGCAGGCTGCACATGTGGGGAAAGAGGGTGTATATGAGGGAAATCTGTACTTTCCTCTTGATTTTATTGTAAGCTTCAAACTGTTCTAATAATAATAATAACAACAACAATAATAATAAGGTGTCTAAAAATTAGGGAGTAACTCCATCTTACCAGAAACACTTGCTTTTTTTTTAAATGTCATATAATTTAAAAGAAATCCACGTAGTCACTATGGTCTGATCCTTTAAGAGTTATTCTAAGGAGATACAGTCACATAAGTGAAATTTGGTGATGGAAAAGAATAAGTAGTTGGCTGGTTTTTTAGCCCAGTGATAATATTTTAAAAGGACATAGCCGGGCGTGGTGGCACACACTTGTAATCCCAGTACTTGGGAGGCTGAGACAGGAGGATCCGGGTTCATGACCAGCCTCAGCTACTTAGTGAGGCCCTCTGCAACTTAGTGAGACCCGGTTTCAAAATAAAGAATAAAAAATAGGGCTGGGGGTGTAGCTCAGAGGTAGAATGCCCCTGGGTTCACTCCCCAATGCCAAAAATAAAAAATAAATAAATGACATTGAATTAAAAATAAAACACTTCTTTAAGATTGGTAATATGCATTTGTAACTGGAGGAAGACACTGGAGCAGCCCAGCAGAGCTGTGGAAACATCCACACTGGTGAGCTTCTTCCAGGTCAAGCCCCAAGCTCCAGCTCTCCACTTGTTCTGAAATTTATCCCCTGAGAAGCGAATCCAGTTGCCACTTCCTAGAGTGGGCAGAAGCCCAGGAAGCTCTTACGAGTGTCCAGGGCTCAGTTTCTGGGAAAGTCAAGATGGGTAGTCACTCCCTCTCTGAAAGGATTAGGCCGGGCAGCAGGAGGAAGGTTTCTGAGACCAGGGGTTCCATGGCCTCTGTGAACCCAAGGACTAACACAGAAGCCAGGCCCTCCCCTCAGTTCTTTCCTGACACAGGAAAAGGGACCGGGCAGTGCCCGGTAAGGCACAACGAAGAATAAGCCACAGATGTGCTAATCTGGAACATTTCACAAACTGCAGAAATCGACAAATCCCAGCACTCTGACCCACGCTGACTCAGCTCCTGTGAGTGGCACCGGAAGGCAGCTGTGTCACCCTGCCCTGGCACGGGTGGGTGCTCCCCAGGACCACCTGGCACAGAGGTGTGTGGCTGCCGTTGGTGGGGATAGGCCCTGGAATGAGAAACACAGCCCTGGACCAGGAAGGTGCCAGACAGGGAGGAACCTGGATGGGAATGAGAACTAGACAGGAAGGGGCTGGACAAGGAGGAGCTGGATAAGAAGGCCCTGGAAAGGAAGAGGTCTGACCAGGAAGGGGAACTAGACAGGAAGGAGTTGGACAGGAAGGGCATGGATACGAAGAGGCTGGACAAGAAGGAGCTGGACAGAAAGGGAGGTGGACAGGAAGGGACCTGGGCAGGAAGACGGATGGGCAGGAAGGGAACTGGGAAGGGGGATGGGCAGGAAGGGGAACTGGACAGGAAGGGGCTGGACAAGAAGGGAGGTGGACAGGAAGGGACCTGGGCAGGAAGGGGGATGGGCAGGAAGGGGGATGGGCAGGAAGGAGAACTGGACAGGAAGGGGCTGGACAAGGAGGAGCTGGACAAGAAGGGAGGTGGACAGGAAGGGACCTGGGCAGGAAGAGGGATGGGCAGGAAGGGACCTGGGCAGGGAGAGACCTGGACAAGAAAGAGTTGGATAGGAAGGAAACTGAACTGGAAGAGCCTAAACAGGAAGGGAGGTGGGCAGGAAGGGAACAGGATAGTAAGGGGAATGGGCAGGAAGGGGGTTGAGCAATAAGGGCCTGCGCGCCAGGTGTGGTGGCGCACGCTTGTAATCCCAGTACTTTGGGAGGCGGAGACTGGAGGATCCGGGTTCACGGCCAGCCTCAGCTCGCGCACGCGCTCTCTCTCTCTCTCTCCCTTTCTGTCTGTCTGTCTGTCTCTCTCTCTCTCTCTCTCTCTCCCTGTCTCTCTTTCTCTCTCTACTTAGTGAGGCCTCCGCAACTTCATGAGACCCGGTCTCAAAATAAAAGTATAAAAAAATAGGGCCGGGGGCATAGCGCGGAGGTAGAACACCCCTGCGTTCAATCCCCGGTACCGCAAAAAAAAAAAAATAAATAAATAAATAAATAAATAAATAAATAAATAAATAAGGGCCTGCGCAAGGGTACCTCCACTGCATGGCAGTGGAAGGGACAAAAAGTCACAGCAGCCCTCGTGCTTGGCCTGTTACTTGTGCCAGGCACGGCGCTGCTCTCAGTCCATGGTTTACCCACTCAGTCCTCCTGGCTGCACCTTGACAAGACTGAACATCGGGGCTGCCTCACCCTACCATCTCCATGCAGAAAGGAGCAGAGAAACTGGAATTGGGGCCAGGCCCACCATGACAGCCGAGTCCCTGGCTTGCAGTCCCACCACTGCCTGTGCCCACACCTGCTCCTCTTCCCACAGTCTAAGATATGGAAATGCTTTCCTGCCTTTGGATCTTGTGTCTGCTCAGCGTTTGTTCTTTTCTCGAGGACCAAAGCTGGCCACACGAGAGCCCCGTGGTTGGGCCTTCGTTCCTTCCATCACAGTGCCCGTCTGTTCTGTATTTTCGACATTTTTTTCACCCGCTGGCAAAGCAGCCCCGACTTTACTCACATGGCCCTATTCGCTTCTCCACTGAACTGCTTCTGCAGGTCACTCCATTAATGGGCTTTTAGTGCTGCAATTCATTATTCATCTCCTCGTGGCCCTTCTATTACCCTCTGTCCTCTTTGTCATCTCAAGGTGTTCGCTCTGACCCTTTTAAATGTCCCCTTGCCCTTAATTTCCTAAAGAGCGCAGGACACAGGGCTATGTCCTTCCCACTGGAATGCTGCACTTTTGTGTCTCCTACAAGCTGGACCCACCAGCGCCCTTTATTTGAAAATCCCCTTTTAATGGATTCCAAGTGGCTTATTCATCCTACAGGGTGGACTGCCTCTCACCAAGTGATGTCCATGCAAACAGCCCCTGTTTTCTGTACCCAACCTCCTCCCTCCAGATGAGGGGCCGAAGATGGAGCTTCACAAGGCCTTCTTCACTCAATGCCCAGTGTTATACTCAGACCCTTTGTCCTGGAGAGACCACCAGGAGACCAAGCCGTATGCAACCACAGAAGAGCCTTTATTCAAGCTTAAGCTTGGCTGCCCAACATAAACTGACACAGCAGTTCAATATAGGGACCCTGAGCACATTTTTCCTTCAGTTTTTATAATTCTTAAACAAAGAGCCTCAGTTTCCCTTTGCTAATTGGACAGTCCCACGTGGGGTTTCTGTGACCTCAATGGTTGGTTATAGATACAGTTGATCATCACAGACTGGTTAGACATTCGCTGTCCTTGTACATTCTATATTGGAAGATGTTTTCCCTAACTTTCCAGACTGTTACAGTAATAGTAACCACAATAACCAGTAATCTATAGAAGGCCATCTTGACCTCAGTCAGGAGGGTCCCAAGTAAGGACATTTTGTTTTCCCAACAGATGTTTGAGTCAGGGGGTTTTTACCAAGGACATTCTGTTATTTTAACAATGGCCTGAGTCAGACTTGCTAGCAAATTTGCTTTAACTGTTTAAGTGCCTTTACACCCAAGACACTTTCAGGCTGTTCCCATCAACGGTACATCCAGCAGAAATCCCAGGCCATGTGCACACTCATCCATTTTTCTGCACTCTGGAGGCTGTGAAGGTGTCCTCGGTTTTGGGGTTCTTCTTGGTCACTTGTGACTTCTGTGAATGGGAATTCTGGAGATGATTCTGAAGCTCCCTCTCCTTGGCCTCAGAGGTCACCATATTCCCTTAGGACCACTGGCCCCTGGCCTTATGTTAATGGTGCAAATGGATTTGAAGGAAAGGGCAGGGGTGACCGGAGGCTGTGTTCCTTGTCACCAGGAGCCACCTGGCACTGGGAGTCCTGCCCCACATACAGCTGTGCCGGGGTTCATGAGACCTGGATGTTTATTTATCATTCAGTGAGTCCTAGAACTTTGGACTTTGCTTTAAATTTTGCCTAGCCAACCAAGATTTCCAAATTTGCAAAATTAGCATTAAAATCTTTAAAGAGCAAAGTTTCCTTGTAAGATCAGCAATTCTTTTGCCTTCTTTAGAAAAGAGCCCCAAAATGTCTCCTCTGCTCACATTTTGTTGCATTTCCCCCTTTCAGCACAGCTGAGCACAAAGAGGCTTACGCCAGGGAAAAGCAAGAGGAGAAACACCTTCTAATCTGCCGGGCAGGTCTTTGTTGGTGGATGCAGGGATGGTCTGATTCATCAAATCCCTCTGTGGTCTGCAGTCAGCACGCCAGAAAGGCGTCTTGCGTTGTTCCAGGGTCTCGCCCAGGCACCGGGCTCCCCTGCCTCATCTCACTTCGTTTCCATGCTAGGGCAGGGACACCCAAGTACTGGGCAAGTTGGAACTTCAGGATTGAACCTACACCCTTTAATGTCATTCTCACAACCACACCAGGATACGGTTGTTCTTGTTCGACTGCCAAACGAGCTGAGAATCAGAACACAATCAAAAGTCACCCTCCATGGCCACACTCACTGCACACTGTGGCCATCAACTACACAGCGTCACTGCTATTAAGACTGTCGCTCACAAGGCCCTGCCCACTGTGACCAAGGCACACACCACACCACCCTGTGACCGCCAACCACATGGCGCTGCACACGGCACAGTCCCCTTGTCCTTCCTCCCTAGAATGTGATCCAGCTATTCCAAGAACATTCCTTACATAATCCTTCCTTCTCGCCCTCTGGGAGATGTGACTCCAGCAAGTTCCAGATGCTGCTGTGTTTACGTTCTTTTCCTTCGGTCTGAGTTCCTGTACCTTAGACACTCTTAAGTGAGACCCAGCAAGGGATCACTGCCCAGAGAAGCCAATACTATGGCTCTGGTCTTTGCCAAAAGGGCTTTATCTCAAGGTTGGCCAGTAGAGAAGATGGGAGTGAACGCTCAATTGCGCCTCCTCCGTTGGTTGGTAACGAGGGAATTTATATGGAGCGAGAGGGAAGAAGCTACTTGTTAGTTGGATGGCAACAGGGGGCGTTTTAGGGTTCTTTTCTGAAGACTGGGAGGTCATCAGGCCTCTCCACAGGCTGCATGCTTCTTTTCAGAAGAGGGGGTTACCACTTTCTTTGCATGGGGATTCTGAGCTTGTGACATTAAAAAATCATTGACCGGCCGAGCTGGCTTCTTCAGCTCACGTCCATTCCTGAAAAGCTGTTTTCAAAACATCTTTGAGTGGATTCTGGAGGTACTTTCTGAGAAACACCTTAAGCACTTTGTTATTTTAAAAATTCATGGCTGGAGCGTGCAAACCCGAGCCAGTTCTGCATGGATCTTAAGCAGACAGCACAATCCGGAGAGCTTGGGTTCCTTGATCCTTTGTATTGGACTTCCAAATCCTTTATAATCTTGCCCATATACCTTCCCATTCTCTTTGTTTTTTTCTCAAATGCTTTATTTCCTCTGAAATCCTTTAAACACTTTTAAAGAGTTGGATTTGCATTAAACCCACAGATTAATTTGGGGAGAGTGATCACATTCTGCCATAATCTGCCTCCGTGTCCCTGAACGTGTCCCCAGATCCCTCTGCACGGTTTCATTCCCTCCTGACCTGTCCCAGGAGATGTCTCGTTGGTTCCCACAGCCCTCATTAATCTCACCCTCTTGGGCTTTGCTTGTTTTTGTTTCTATGCCCAGGTACGTGCCTTTTGTCCTTTCTCTGTGACAGCTGTCCCCAGGGAAGCGAATGCCTTTTATTTCACATATTTGCTGTGAAGCGAGTCTTTGTGGTGAACTCTTCCAAAGTCTAATTGCTTTTGTACAAACCCTGGGAAACACCTGCCAGTCACCAAAGGGTGGGCTGGCTGCAACCTGCCAGGCACCCACCTGAGGCTCCACAAGCACCAACAAGCACCCAGAGGAGGTCTGAGGACCCTCGCCCAGGCACTGGACAGCTAGGGGAGGGGACCCTCGCCAGGCTTGGCCACCATGGTTTCCCATGTTCAGGGAAAGCTGCTGTGTGTTGGCCACCTGAGCCAGTCTAGGTGTGGGACATAGAGGTTAGGGTCTGAAACAGAGCGTGTCTCATGGCTAAACCTCACCTTTATCTTAATATGTTAAGAAGAAGAAAAACAGCTGTGACCCACTTTTGTTCCACAGATCCGTGAACCAGGGTAACGGTGTCCCGCGTATACAGGGCATGTCCTGCATTTAATGGCTTTGCCCTACATCTGTCCTGCTTTGTCGGGATGCCCGAAGTGTCCTGGATTCCACTTCTTTTTCCCAACAAATTACGAAACTTCAACAGAGCTAATTTGCTGCCACGGTAATTTGGACAAGAACTGGCCCCGCTAGCAGATCCGGACCTCCACAGATGAGGTCTTTGCGACCCTCACAGCTTTGTTGGCATGGCAGGGCATGGGGTGAGGAAGGGCTGAGACTTAAACGTACTTATTTTTCAAATTCCAGAAAGGAAGAGACTGTTGTTTGGCCAGAGTCCCATGTCATGGACGCATTGGCGCTGATCGGAGCTAACTTCAACTCTGTCCACGTGCTCCAAATGAGCAACAGCAGGTGAGGGCAGGCTTTGACAGGAGGCTAGCCAGTGGGCCCCGGGCATCTGAGAAACCTAGCCCCAAAGGTGGCTGCCCCTCAAGTCCCCCAGCCCAAGCCCCGGGCTCCCTGGAACCTTAGGTGAGGCCAGCTCGGCTTTGTTGGTTGACTGAACCCTGGAAACAGCCCTGGCAGGCAGACGGGAAGCACCCAGGGCTCTGCATCTGCTACCGGGTTCCGTTGACTTCTGGTTCAAGAGTCCACAATTATTTCCTCTTTTCAAGTCCCTATGTTTGGCTCGTTATCAGTTTGGACTAAGGAGAGGCAGATGTGCCCAGGCAGCCGTGAAAGCAAGTTCAATCTCTCCTATTCTTCCATAAATAAATAAAATATAGATCCATTGTCTATATTTTATTTGTGTTTTTAAGCCCCCAGATGCCAAAACACACAAGTGCAAATTTTGTGAGCAATTTTTCAAACAGTGGATATTAATAATCAGAGAGAAAATTGTGTTGAAGCTCTTTGTTCGGTCAATATGGAAATGTTGGAAATACAGAGCTAAACCAGCCCGGGCTAACAGCTGAGCACAGGGATGTATGTGTTCTTCAACTGGTACCAAAGAAAGTGAAAAAAATAACTTTTTCTTTTTGCTTTACAGGAATTCAGATGAGAGGATAAAATAATCTCAGAGGTTGTGGTAACTACCAGACTGTATCACCGTCAGACTTTCAGCTCAAATGACTGTCTTAACATAGTGCTGCCAGAAGTATTTTCTGATTCCAACATTGCAAGCAAATTGTAGAGTGCCAGCACAAATTTCCTTCAATAAAAAAAAAAAAACGTAGCCACTCCATTTCCTCCAGGGATTGTTAGAGCCCTCCCTACCTCACCTGTTATAGCTAAGCTACAAGATACAGGTAATCACATGCAAAATAAATAAATAAACTGCCTTTGTTTGTTCAAAATTTTCTTCTGAAAAAGGTTTGCTTTCTAAGCCCAGCATGGTGGCACATACCTGTAATCCCAGTACTTGGAAGGTTGAGAATGAAGGATCACAGGTTCGAGACCAGCCATTCGAACACATTTTAAAATTAAAGAAAAGTGCTGCAGGTGTTGCTTGGAGATAGAATGCCCCTGGGTTCAATCCCTAGTACAAAAAAAAAAAAGGCTTGCTTCTAAGGCTATTCCAAGTATGATCTCTTCCAAAGGAGAGATTAATAAAAATAACAAAGTTTTGCAGAGATTCCTTATAGATTTAGTAGTTAATGAGAAAACGTGTACTGCTTTTTGTGGAGCTAATACAAATACATATTTCAATGGATGTTTGTGTAAGATGCAGAGGACAATATTTATTCAAAGTGGAATAGTGAATGGTGCTATGGAAGGGCTGGCCGCCTGGTTCTTATTCTCCATACAGCTGCTCTGGCAGCATCCGATGTTCTTTTATTGACATCAGTGAAATTGTACTCTAACTTCCGCATTTATACTGCTCATACCAAAGGGCTTTGGTGACTTTCTGGGCATTCAGAAGCGTTCCATTCACTCCTACTCATTCAAAAACGCATTGTCTATCTTTAACAAATTCAGTTGAGAGAATCCTCAGTTTGTTTGACACACTGAAATCATACTTTAATTCTGAAGAAAAGGCTCCAAAACTTCATGTTGACTTCATAAATAATTTACTGAGGGAAGCCTACTTATTTCTGGTTCAGAGTTTTCAATATCCCCTTAGCAAAAGGATTATGCAAATTGACAGAAGAGCAAACAGTGTTATCAAAGCACTCCATTGCTTAAAGGAACTTGAATACATTAAAGAAATAATTGAGGAAATATTTATCCCTTTAAGTGCCAAAGCTGTTCTTCAAAGGAACAACATTAATTATGAGCAGAGAAGGAAATTCTGACTCAAAAGTGGATAATTATTACAGCAGTTGCCATGACTATCTTTGAAATGGATTTCATCCCTTTAAGAATCCTTTTCTTTTACATGGATTTCTAAATACTCTTCTATCCTGGGAGCAAGGGGAGTTATCACATGCAGTGTTGAAGATGGAGGGAATAAAAATTGACTGTGATGGTTTTCTGTTAGTGGTAGACAACATCTTAAAATGTTGATGAAGGGGAAATGGAATGGAAAAGCAATGTATATCATAGAAGGTGGTATTAAGGACCTCAGCGAATCACATCCCAAGGACAGTTCTCTGAGATGCTCATGTTCAACTCGCCAGTCACATTGCTAATGTTGGGGGTGTTTTCTCGTTAACACACACGGTCAACGGGCAATGGAGAAATGAAATATGGTGGATGCGACTGGTGCAGAAGACACCTTACAATGAAAGTGGAAAATGATCTATATCCACAAGGAATTTGCCAAATGAATTTTGCAAAAGCAGGAGGACCTGCTAAGGAGAGCCGAATCTCCAGGGAAATGGAATCAAAGGTGCATAATTTAGTACTTATAATTTACTTCAGATAAATAATGAATAATTCTTAGTATGAGTATGTCTGTGCATTATTTTTCTTTAGGTCAATGAATATATAAATGGGCAATTCAAAATAAATGGGCAGCAGTATTTTTACAGTCTAAATCTGGCAGCCCTACCTAGTCAGAGCTCACTGACTACACCTCTCCCGTCAGTTTATATTTTCTAGAGAAAAATGTGGCCTTTGTATTGAAAAGAAAGCAAAAATAGTAACTTGGATATGTTCTTAAGCATAACTGATACTCCAATTAATTTTACCAACTTCCTAAAATGCAAGCAAAAATTATTCTTTGTGTGTGTGTGTGTGTGTGTGTGTGTGTGTGTGTGTGTGTGTGAGAGAGAGAGAGAGAGAGAGATACTGGGGATGGAACCCAGGGGCATTCTACCTCTGAGCTATAACCCCTCCTACTTTATTTTTTATTTTGAAACATGGTCTCACTAAGTTGCAGAGGGACTCACTAAGTTGCTGAGGCTGGCCTCGAATCTGCAATCCTCCCATCTCAGCCTCCCAAGTACTGGGATTACAGGTGTGCCCCACCACACATGGTTAGAAATTTATTCCTAAAGTCTCCAATTTGAGAAAAAAATTAAAGTTTAAGATCCAAACCATTCTCTGAGATTATGTGCAAAGGGTCTCAGTTCAGGCTGCTATAACAAAAATACCATGGATGGAGTGTCTTAAACAACAGAAACTTATTTCTTGCAGTTCTCAAGGATGGGAATTCATGAAGGTTCCTGTCAAGGGGTCTCTGCCTGGCTTACAAATAGCCCCCTTCTTACTGTGTCCTCACTGGTGAAAGAGAGTTAAAGGAGCTCTCTGGTGTCTCCTTTTATAAGGATGTGGATCCCAACACAAAGTCACCATCCTCATGACTAATTACCTTCCAAAAGCCCCACCTCTAAATATTGTGATTAAGGGCAGGATTGGGAGGGTGGGACACAGATATTCAATCCATTGCACAGAGATTTTTCCTTCTCTGTTTTTCCTTTAGTGCATTTCAAAAGAGTTTTAAAAATACCCGCAAACCCTCTTTCATCATGAGAACCACTTGACAGAATTTAGAAAGCACTAAGAGAGCAGAAATTCCTGTACATTCCTGCCAGGAAGATCATGAGATGGGTGGGGCTGCAGTGGCCTCTCTGCAGCTATGAGGAGCCACCCAAAGGATTGCAAAGAGGACTTCCCTGCTACCACTGAGCTGCGGAGCCAAGCTCCAGTCTTCTTGCCTTATCTAAGCCACAAGATCTGCTCTTCTGTTACTTAACCTGAAAATCTTCCAGAGCCTAACAATGGGTCCATGGGCATTGAGATACAGGCAACATCGGTGACTGTGCAAACGGCTTGTCCTTTTGTGGTGTGGGGACATAGACATAGGGTGACATAAATGGCCAGGTAGTAAAGACCCTAAAGAAGTCAGGATACATTCTGCAGGGCCTGGGATCCTGGGAAATGCTTCCCTTTTTCATTTTAAAAAGCATACTTAGTCTTAGAAGGAAACTGTCAGGGATATTTTAAAATATACTTGAAAACATGTGTTCAATTTTAAAATCTTGAACTGATGTGACACTGAATTTTAAAAAACAAAAACTGAATGAAAGCTGTGTAACTGGGTCTCGAAAGGTGAATGCTGAGAATCTGCTCCAGTATGTGCTTTGGAATATAATACCGTGATGCTTATCAATGCAGCCCCGGGTCAATGTGTGTGTGTTTGTCTATGAATTTGTGGACTTGGTGGGCATATGTTGGTACATCAAGCATCTTAAACCATAGTTAATCTCCAAATAAAGATAAGAAGAAAGTCACACTTTATTCCTGAAGCAACTCAGCCTCTGGGTCTTTAGTAATCCTGCCTTAATTGGGTTGTTATGGGTTGCCATGGACATGGATCACAGGGTGCAGTAGGGCTGAGAGCCTCCCTCGGGCATGTCCTGTGTTCCAGACACGCTCTTCCTTACCTCTGCTGTGGAGTAGTAGTCCAGTCCCCCTTGGTCATCTAGGTCCATCATCCCCACCAGCTCAGGAACTCCTTTTCTTGTTGACTGAGAGATCTGAGGAATTCAAAATGGCCCTTACTTCCAGTTCAATGGAGTCATTGTTGGTTCCCCCAGGGAGATCATCCTTCTCTCTGCAAC
This sequence comes from Glis glis, assembly GCA_004027185.1. Classification (NCBI taxonomy): domain Eukaryota; kingdom Metazoa; phylum Chordata; class Mammalia; order Rodentia; family Gliridae; genus Glis; species Glis glis. The sequence continues at coordinate 24,085 of PVJS01008781.1, read as the reverse complement.
TAAGACCTCTAGGCCTGCACAGCATGGTATTTTGGGGACAGAAAGCAAAAAATGTTGTTAGTGAATCACTAGGGGTAGCAGTGGGTGATGCCACTACCATTTTATGAGTCCCCTGATTCCTGGGTCTATAATCCTGGATGGGGGGGCATCATATACTGGATGCCGGTTCAGAGCATATATGTATAGGTATACATCTCCTCCTGGTCAACCTTGCCCCAGCCCTGCAAGGTACTGCCACCTGGTTGGTGCTGTGACTGCATCTTCAAAAGGCCAGTCCACTATTCCATCAAGTCAACTGCTTCAGGATCATAGGGAGCGTGGTGAAAGCATGAATCCCATGAGCATGAGCCCATCGCTGCACTTCTTTGCTCTGAGCTGAGTTCCTCGATGAGATCAGTGCTGTGCAGAATGCCCTGATGGCGCGGGAGGCATTCTGCAAGTCCACAGATGGTAGTTTTGGCAGTAGTATTACATGTAGGAAAGGCAAATTCATAACCACAGTAAATGTCTATTCCAGTAAGAACAAAATGCTTCCCTCTTCCATGATGGAAGTGGTCCAATATAATCAACCTGCCAGCAGGTAGCTGGCTGATCACCCCTGTGAATGGCGTCATACCGGGGACTCAGTGTCGGTCTCTGTTGCTGCCATATTGGGCACTCAGCAGTAGCTATAGTCAGGTCAGCCTTGATGAATGGGAGTCCAGGCTGCCAAGTCTCCATCCCTGCCACCATGGCCGCTTTGCTCATGAGCCCATTGGGTGAAGACAGATAGCCAGGGAAGAGGCTACCTGGTATCTGCAGAAAGTGTCCTCTTCATCACTTGATTATTAAAATCCTCTTCTGCCGAGGTCATCCTTTGGTGAGAATCCACAGAGGATGCAAATATCTTCATGGCTTTTTCCCATTCAAAGTGGTGCGTCCATATGACTGTTCCCTACACCTCCTTGTCACCAATTCTCCAGTCATGTTCTTTCCAAAAGTCTGATCATTCTGCCAAACCCCTGGTCACAGCCACGGATTGGTATGCAATCACACATGGGACCATTTGTCCTTTTAGGCAAAGTGAACAGCCAGGTGCACTGCCCTGAGTTCTACCCACTGGGAGGATTTCCCATCACCATGGCCCTCAGGAACCATGGCCCTCAGGGACGTCCGGAGAGGAGCTGGAGTGCCGTGGCTGTCCATTTTCGGTTGGCGCCTGGGTATCATGCAGAGCCATCTGTAAACCAGGCCCAAGTCTTCCCTCCCTCTGTCAGCTGATCACAGGGAGCTCCCATGAGGCCATGGTGCAGGCTGGGAGAGAGAAGGCAGGCCAGCAGGGGGGGACCAGGGTGTTTGGGCCACTTCTTCACGTAGCTTACTTGTGTCTTCAAGGCCTGCTCAGGCCCAGTTACCTATGTGCCACTTCTATTTGAAGATGGAGTGCTGCTGTGTGCGCCCAATTTCATAACTTGGTGGACATGTTAGTGTCTTTGGGCTGCTATAACTAAATATCATAATCTAGGCAGCTTATGAACAATAGAAATTTGTTTCTCATGGTTCTAAAGGCTGGCAGATTCAGTATCTGCTGAGGGCCCATTTCCTGGTACACATGGTATCTTTCCACTGTCTTCACATGGCAAAAGGGGCTGCCTAGATCTCTGGAATCTCTTTTTTATTATTTTTATATACTTTTATTGGTGCTGTGGTTTCACATCATAATGTTGTTCAGAGTGACAGGGACATACATGCACACAGCACTTGGTGAACTTCTCCCCTGCTCCATCTCCACTCCCTCCCTTTCCCCACCTGGAGTCTCTTTTATTAGTCAGTAATCCCATTCATGAAAGCCCCACCCTCATGATCTAATCATTTCTCAAAGGCCCCTCCTATTAATACCATAGCCTTGGGAGGAGGCCTCCAACAAAGAATTTGAAGGGGACATAAACCTTCAGTCCACTGCAGTGGTCCAGACAAGCCCAGCTCGTGGTGGCATATTGGACTTTCCTTCACGCGTGAATAAGACCGGACAAGAGATTAAATAGCTTGGACTATGAATGTGGCATTGAAAAATGATGAGAAATAATCATTTTCAGGATTTTTTTCTTTTTAACGTAAACTCTATAGGTCTTGATGATGCCGTTGGTATGTAGGGTGAAAAAAAGAAGAGACTCAAAGGTGATTTCTAAATTCTTGGCTCAATGAAATGGTGAATGTAATGTCACTTATTGGCATCAGGAAGATCAATAGAAATATGTGTATGGGGGAGGGGATAAGGTGACTTTGAAATCATAACTTTTGGGTCAATAAGGTTGACATTACTAGTATACATCCAAATGTTTTTATGGGATATCTAATTGCCCCAAGAGAGTAGCAATTAGCAACTTGAGTGAGAGAGCAGGGTTGGAACTATAGATTTGGAAGTAGTTGTCAATTAAAAGTTTCTGGGATTGGAATTAGAGTGTAAATAGAGAAGGAAAAATCATTAGAATAGTGGCAAAGGGCAGGAGGTTAAATCCAGTACAGGCAGGTTCCTGAATGATGAGTTAAGGAAATTAATTCTCCCTTCTCAGTAGGGAAAAGCCAATAGACATTTCTAAGCAAGAAAGTGACTTAAGGTTTTTCAGGAAAATACTCAATTGGGTATTGGCAAATGTTTAACAACTAGCTCTCAGAAAAAGAGAGATACATGGGGCACCATTATATAGATTTCCATCATATAGATACAGCAGACACAAAACTGAGCTCAAGATAATATTAAAATAAAATGATTAGAAAGTGATGATACTTAAGGGTTGCCTTGTTTTTTAAGTCACTTACCTGTAGGTTTATATCATCTTATTCTTACTGTCTGGGTTGAAGGCATGTTCACGAAACACCTGACTGTTTAGCAGGTAGCTCTCAAGAGCCAGTCCTTGTGAGGGCCCACACCACCACCACGTTCTACACAGCGTAGCTCAACAGTTTTATCAGAGAAAGGATTTCTCTCTTACAGGTTGAATAGACTGACTCTTCTAAAACCAAGCTCCAATTTCACAAGAAAAGTGTTTTCCTTATGTTATAATTTGGATCTGGAATGTTCTCCAGAGACTCATGTGTCGAAGTCCTTGTCCCCAATGCAGCAGTGTTCAGAGGTGCGGCTTTGGGGAGTGATTGGCTCCTAAGGGCTCTGAGGAGGCATTGATGAGGTCGTAATTGAATAGACCTTTGGGAGGAGGTAGGAACTATAGGAGGTGGGGCCTCGTTGGAGGAAGTAGGTCCCTGGGGCATGTCCTGGAAGGGTATACCTTGTCCCAACTCCCTCTTTGAGTGCTCTTTCTAAGTGCTTCCCTGCCACCATGAGGTGAGCAGCCTTGCCCTGCCACGCCCTCTGCCATGACGTTCTGCCTCGCCTCAGGCTCAAAGCAATGGAGCCAGCCAACCATGGACTGAAACCTCTGACATCGTGAGCCAAAATAAATCTTTCCTCCTTTTATTTTTCTCTGGTATTTTGTCATAGTGACCACATCTTATCACTACGTAAGATCAGAGAAGTAAAGGCATTTATTCAAAAGAGGTTTCTCCCGAGATTTGAAGATTTTCCCTTTAGACAACTAACAAGTTCCTAATAGGAAGGGGACCTCCTGGGTATGAACCTGACCATATCACTGCCTGCCCCCACTTCTGCTTTGTGGGGTTGGATTAGGGGGCAGAGGAAAGTCAGTGTTGGCCAGAACATCCAGCAGGAGACCCTCTCTCCTGAGGAAGGACAGCCTCCTCTCGAATATTCCATTGCTGCTAAAATCCTCTGCGGCCAGACCCCGCTCCTCCAGATAGGACCACCAAGGCCCGCCCAGGGAAAGGGGCTTCCCTAAGATCACACAGAAGTCAGCGGGAGAACTAAGGCCAGGATCCACATCCCAACTCCGTTGTGTTCTGCTTCTCATCTGGCAACACAGCAGGCATTTCCCATGGTCAAGACTGACCGAATGTGCAAGGCTGTGGGAGCTGAGATGAGCTGGGTGGGTCAAGATTCCAAACGCTCCATCGTCTGTTTTTCTGGATGGATCACTCAGCCAGCTTTGACTAACCGCCTTCTACCACGAGCATAGTCCCACCACTGAAGAGCTAACATCCTCAGTCAATAAAGGTGCTTCTGATTACCAAATTTCCTGGGGGCATACATGTTGCAGTGTATCTTCCTCAGTGGTCATTGGTCCAGTGCTTTGTGGGGAAGATGGGGAAATTCTGTTTCAAAAGTCACTATGGCTGTCATGATGATTAATTATCCCAAATATTTGTGCCAGGCATTGTGTGAAGGAAATGCTGTCCCCGAGGGTCACAGGCATGGATCCTTGGTGGTGTGTGAACCACAGCCACCATGGTCCCATGGGCTGCTCCGCACCGAACAAGGTGAGAGGCACCTTGATCATCCTTTCGTGCTCATCGTCTCGTTCCTCTGAGACTTTCTAAAGCATCTGTAGACATTTATGGTGCACACACTGCACGCCAAATTCTATTACACGTTTTCCAAGGTTGTGGCAGGCGGGATTGTGTCTCCCAAAATTCATAGGTTGCAGTCCCAAGGCCCAATGCTCAGAATGTGGCTGTGATTTGAAGTCAGAGTCTTTAAAGAGGTGATCAAGTTAAAACGAGGTCATTGGGGCAGACCCTAACCCAATCTGACGTGTCCTTATAAGAAGGGGTGATTAGGACACAGACACAGAGGGATGACCAGGTGAGGACAGAGGGGAAAGACTCTGTCCACAAGCCAAGGAGAGACCCCAGGAGGAACCAAGCCTGGCCACACTGTGGCCTTGGACTCCAGCCTCTGGGAGTGTGAGAGAACAAGTCTCCACTGCTGAAGCCACACGGGCTGGGATGCTTGTTATGACGGCCCCTGTAAACTAACACAGAGGCCGGCTCATTTAATCCACCTGTTAAGCACTGGGTTTGGAATGTCCCCCAAAAGGCTCATGTATGGAAAGCGTGTCCCCGATGCAATAATATTCAGAGATGAAATAATTGAATGTGGGCTGTAATCTCATCAGTGGATACATCCACAGAGGGATTAATAATTTGAAGAGATTCGCCGGGTGGTAATTTAGACAAGTGGGGCATGGCTGGAGAAGGTGGGTCACTGGGAGTGTGACCTTGGAGACTCTATCTGTCCCTGGTCACTTCCTGTCACTGTCTCTACTTTCCAGCTGCCATGAAATGATTTGCTGTCCTCTGCCACACACCATGAACCCATGATGTCTGCCTTGGAGTCAGCCCACTATGGACTGTACCTCTAAAACTGGGAGCCTAAATAAATCTTTCCTCCTCCTATGTTGCTTGTGTCCAGTATTTTGGTCACGGCAATAGAAAAGCAGACAAAAACACCACCCTTGACTCTGGGATGGAGGGAGTGCATCCCCCTCTTTGAGAGAGCGAAGTTGCTCGGGCTCGGGTGTGGGCTCTTACAGCAGACATTTGGCCTTTAATAATGTGTCAGCCCCTTGGTTATTTTAGGCAGTTTGGGTTTCTGGGTATAATTCTATTTGCTTGTGGGGAACAATTGAGGGAGTTAGAACAGCTTTCAAAGCTCAGTTTGGAACACAAATAGCTGATTTATGTAATTAGCCCATATGCAATTACATGGAACTCCATCAAGTGGCTTTTTCATGAACCAGATTGGCACCACCTGATTCTTATAAACATAAATAGATCAAGTTGTTAAGTAACAAATAATTAAAGGGAGCACATGATATTCTCTCTGGGCAACTCAAACTACCCACGTTTAATCTGGTTTCTGTACTGCTCAGCCAAATCCGAAAGAGCTGGAGTAAGGCTTTCAAAATACTGTGCTCAAGTATTTTGTGTTCAATTCAAGGGGGTCTATGAGCAGCTTTGTGATCCTAGTGGTCTTGGTCCATTCCAGCTGCTATAACAAAAATACCATAGACTGGGTAACTTGTAAACAACAGGGATTTCTCGCTCACAGTTCTGGAGGCTGGGAAGTTCAAGATGTAGGTGCCAGCAGATTCTGGGTCTAGTGAGGGCTCATTCTTCATAGATGGCACTTCTTACTGCATCCTCACATGCAGAAGGGCAAAGGGAGGAAGCTGCTAACAGACTCCCCCAGCCTCTTTTATGAGGGCATTAATTTCATGAGAGTGGAACCTTCATAACCTTGTTAGCAGCTGCGATTTGCTCAATTCTTTCTTCCTGAAAAAAAAATATTTTGGATGTGAAACATGGACAGGGGAAGCATAAGAGATTTATTTAGTGATGTGGGTGTACAGTTTGGGGAGAAGAGACCATGGGAAAGGGAGGGGTTAGACCCCCAGAGAGTATCTGGAGCGGTCTGGGAGTGGAAAACAGCCTGGAGTCTTCCAGGTGGCAAATTTGACTCCGTCTGAAAGCCTTCCCCCTCATGCACAGGCGTCTGGGGAGGTCACCGCCCTTTGCGTTCCACGGCTTAGCGCATCTGCGCTGTTTCCACCATGTTGGAAACTTTCCCAGGATTCCTAAGGGAAGCCCAGGTTGCTTAGTGCTCTGCGCATGCTCCACAGTTGGAAAGTACCCTAGCTCGTTACACCTTGCTCCTTTTAGATTTAAGAAAGTACTGTCGGGCCATGACGGAGGCGGTTTATGGATGGGGTTCTCCATCACCCAAGATGGAGAGACTTTTTGTCAGTCCCAGTGGAATGAGCACTAATCCTTCCTCCTCTGCCTTGCTCTGTCTAGCTACCTAACACCCTCATCACCTGCCAAAGGCCCCATCTCTTAATACCACAACAAGAGAGGCTCGGTATCAACATATGAATTTTGGGGAGACACACACATTTAGGCCATACCACTACCTAAAACATAATTAAGGCAGTGAATGTTTAGAGCTCATTGGTAGTCATGGTTCTGCTCTTCAGAGGGATCCCTTATTCTTAAATTACACCTTGAAAAACAATTGCAACAAACATGTAACAGAGGTGGATGGCTTTTTGTATCTAAAAAGCTCATGCGCATTTTTTAAAAAATATAATAAGACCCAAATATTTAAATTGTCAAAGGACAGGGAGAGTCAAATCCCAAGGGAAACACAACTAGTGAATGTGTGATAAAAATTAAACTTCACTAGTAAGCAAAGACGTAAGATAAGGCATGGCCTTTTCATTACCCACACTTCTAGCAGTAATTTAAAAGTTAATACTAGCCAGGCGTGGTGGCGCACACTTGTAATCCCAGTACTTTGGGAGGCAGAGACCGGAGGATCCGGGTTCGCGGCCAGCCTCAGCTCTCTCTCTCTCTCTCTCTCTCTATCTCTCTCCTTAGTGAGGCCCTCCGTAACCTCGTGAGACCCGGTTTCAAAATAAAGCATAAAAATTAGGGCCGGGGGCGTAGCGCGGAGGTAGAACGCCCCTGCGTTCAATCCCCGGTACCGCAAAAAAAATAAATAAATAAATAAAAGTTAATACTGCATTTGCTTTTATCCCTCTTGAAACCTAATTGAAGACTCCTCTAGAAACACACACACACATACACATGCACACACACACACACACACACACACACACTATAAGTCCACTGCAGCAAACAAAAAAAAAGAAAGAAAGAAAGAGGTGCAAAGCTTATGGATGGCTTAAGACAGGCAGATGCAGGTGAAAGGTGCCTGTGGATGGAGGGACAGAGTGAAGGGAGTCACACAAGGAACCCTGCCAGAGCAGAGTGTGAGAAAAGAGAACCCGTTTGACTACTGAGCATCCTCCTTCATTTTTATTTTTAAAATAAATGTTATTGTGTGTATTTAAAGTATACAACACGCTGGGCGTGGTGGCGCACGCTTGTAATCCCAGTACTTGGGAGGCCGAGACTGGAGGATCGCAGGTTCGCGGCCAGCCTCAGCTACTTAGTGAGGCCCTCCGCAACTTAGTGAGACCCTATTTCAAAATAAAGAATAAAAAATAGGGCTGGGGGTGTAACTCAGAGGTAAAATGCTCCTGGGTTCAATCCCTGGTACCGCCAAAAAAAATAAATAAATAATAAAATAAAGTATACAACACAATGGGATAAGATCCCTATATATAGTTAAAGAGTTACTGTACTGAAAAAAGTGAACATATTCATCATCTCACTTACTCGTTCCTCTTTCCCCCTGGGGCAAGAACAGCTATAATTCACTCATTCAGCAAAACTCCTGAAATCAATACACTAGTATCAGTCAGTATCACTATTAGAGCCCTCATGTTGTACACTGAATCTTTGGGCTTGTTCGTCTACCTAGCTACATCACTGAACTTGCCTGTGGATTTGTTAGCCTGGGTCTCTCTCCACTCAGTTTGTCACGTGGGTTTGCCGGCTCTTTGCAGTGGGCAGGTTTTTGTTCTTCTCCATCCTTCCTGCTCCCCTTTCCCTTCGTCCTTGGCTTTCTCCACCAGCCCCAGCTGAGATCTTGCAGCTCTGGCCCCCAAGCCATTCTCTCAACTCCCCTGAGACCCAGGGTTCTAGCGATGACATGGTTCCCCACCTGCACTGTGGTGGCTGAGCCCTGGGAGCTTGGCTCAGCCCCTCCTTGCCCAGAGCTGTGCCTGCCCTGCCTGGAGCCCACAGATCCAGCAGCCACTAAATTTGCATTGTGTTGCTTTCTTGTTGGCAAAGATGCCTGCGTCTTAGGCTTGAGACTTGCTATTATAACAGGGAGGCAGCTTTGAAAACAAAATCATTTCCTCCAATTCCCTTGGAGAGGTGTTTTTTCTTAAAGTGGCTTCCTCCTCCCCCCCCCCAGCCTTTCTCTGATCTATTCCCCTGATCGCTAACATCCCTAGCTCATGGTATTCTAAATTCTAAAGAAAGCCCTTTGCAAAGCCTCTCTTCTCCTCAGCTCAAAAGGAAACATGTTTATCTAAAAGGAAGAAGCAGATGATGCCCCAGGAGGTCCAGGTTCCCTTTGATTTGATCAGAAGGCAACAGAAACTCCCTGACCAAGAGAAGGCAGGCCTGGATGTTCCTGGAAGAGGGGATGATCCCATGAAATCCCTGCCTTTGGTCCCAGTGCACCCCTTTTCCCTCTCATAAAAGCTTCCCAGGCCTCTGAGCCCCCAGAGATGGAGTTTTGAGACAGAAAGTTCTCCTCTATCTTCCTTAAAGCCAGCTTTGAGTAAAAACCTGTTTTCCCTCACCAGCTTGCCTCTGAGTTTTAGGGGAACCAGGAAACAAGGAAGCCTTCCTTCCAGCAACACGATGTCTTATGCTCCCCTTTCCATTTTATTTTTTTTTATGTTTGGACAGAGAGGGTTTTAAAGTACAAATTTGCTTCACTGATTGACAGGTACTTGCTTATTGATTTTAGATTCCATAATCAATTATAAATAATGCACAGAGCACTCAACTGCAGTTACAGAAAAGACTGATGTTCTCAACTGGGACCCCTTCAAAGTTTAGATAGATAGAGACAAGTTCAATCAAGAGGTGGAGGGGGGCAGGCTAAGGCACAGAGTGGAGGAGCTAGGATCACATCACCTAGAGGCAAGATGAGGCACTGGCTGGAGTTAATGGATCAAGAACAGATCGCTAATGCCAGATTAAACTATGTCATTACCATCAAACCTTAGGAGGAGCAAGGCCAGTGGAGAAGTGGGATGCATCTTGAGTGACTAAATCCTAATCTTTGATATCAATGTCATTAATGTCAGTCGATATTGTCTCAGTGTGATGAGCTGGAGAAAGGAGAGAAAGGTTATTTTTAGAGGTGTCGATATAATCACACGAAAAATAAAGTTACAGCTGGGGGCAGTGATGCACACCTGTAATCCCACTACCTGGGAGGCTGAGACAGGAGGATCGCAGGTTCCAGGCCAGCCTCAGCAATTTAACAAGGTTCTCAGCAACATAGCAAGACCCTGTTCCAAAATAGAATAAAAAAGGACTGGGGGTGTAGCTCAGAGGTAGAATGCCCCTGGGTTCAATTCCCAGGACCAAAATAAAGATATAACACTCCTTATAAGGAAATTTTTCTGCTATTAGGTTTTTCCTCCACACTATTCTTTACTAAGATTAAACACACACGCGTGTTAATATTCAACACTGGTGACTGTGACGAGATGGATCCCCCCACGCCCATGTGGAGGTGCCATCTGGAATATTCTGCATGAAAAGCAATTCGACAATATGTAAAGAAAGCTTTAACATGATTATGAACTTCAATCAGTAATCCTATTTCAGGGAACTATTTGAGGAAATATTAAAAGTACAGAAAAATATTTTCACATGGAGGCATTCCTACAAGTATGAGATGGAGGAGTAATAAAAAGTCAAAGCAATTTGAATACCCGGTATCAGTGACCATGAGACAGCAGATCCACTACAGTGCACCACACAGTGGTTAAAGTTCCATTTTAGAGATTTAATGCGGGATCATTCTCATATTTTTACATTAATTTTTTTAAAAAACAGGAAACATACACAAATGGTAACTATGGTTACCTCTGGCTAGTGGCACTTTTGACTATTTAAATTTTACTCCTCAGATTGTTTCCCTTTACTTTCTAATCTTATAATCTGAAAAATAATATGTATTTCATCTTTAATACGAAAATATCAATATCTGTCTTACGGTTTTTCAAAAACTAAGCCCTATTGTTTTCAGAGGTATTGACAAGAAAGTGGGAAGCATTTGGTTTTTGAAAGCATGTTAAAGGGAATAGTTTGGCCTGTGATGGTGTTTTTTGTTTGTTTTTTTGTTTGTTTGTTGTTTGTTTGTTGCATTGTAACTGTATATCATATTGGGGTATACAGTGATAAAAACGCATATGCACACTCTTCTTGGAGCCACTTCTCTCTGAATCCCACCCCTCTGTCTTCCTCTCTCCCCATATATGTCATTGAGATTGGGATTGGTAATTTTGTATCCATACATGGTATTATTTCAATTGTTACACTCTTTACGTCTTTGTCCCCCTCCCCACTTCCCTAAACCCCCTCAGTCACTACCCTGTAGTCTCTGCTCTTCTACCTGCTGTTACCCTTATTTCTGAATTTCTCTCTAGCTTCCACATATAAGAGAAAACGTACATCTATTCATTCACAATAATCTCAAAAAGGATAAAATACTTAGAAATAAATTAAACCAAGGAGATAAAAGACTTCTACATTGAAAACTATAAATCACTAAAGAAAGAAGTTGAAGAAGGTTTCAGAAGATGGAAAGACCTCTCACGCTCTTGGATAGGCAGAATAAACAGAAGTAAATAGAACCAAAATGGCTATCCTACCAAAAGCAATCTACATATTCAATGCAATCCCTACCATGGTTACTTTTCACAGATCTAGAGAAATCAGCTATAACATTCATATGGAAAAACAAAAGACCCAGAATAGCCAAAGCAATACTCAGCAATAAGAACCATGCAGGAGGCATCACAATACCTGACTTCAAACTATACTACAAAGCAATAGTAATAAAAACAGCATGGTATTGGCACAAAAACAGACACATAGGCCAATGGAACAGAAGACTCAAGAAACAAAACCTCATATTTGTAACTAGTTTTCTTTTTTTTTATTGATGTGCCAGAAATATATGCTGGAGAAAAGACATCCTTCTTAACAAATGGGGTTGGGAAAACTGTGATGGGTTTGAAGTGGAGTTGGGGTTAGTATACGAGAGCTCTGCAGGCGAGGTGAAGGCACAGTATAGCACATGTGGCCATCTGGCACACCCGTTATGCAGACAAATAGGGTGAGCTCCTCTCTCTGACACGGCCTCACTCCAGCATTAGGGACCTGAGGGGCTATGTCCATCAGCATTCTTGCAGGCATAATCTAATATCTGACCACATAATTTACAAGAAAGAAGATTTATTTTCTTACGGTTTCAGGCTCAGTTCATGTGAGGCTGGGGACCGCAGATCTCAGGGCATGGCGGAGGGAGAGCACATGGACTGTGCTCCTTACATCATGGAGGCTGGAAGCAAAAGAGAGAGAACAGGGGGAGGAGGAACCCTTTATATAATCCCCAAGGCTGCACCCCCAAGGACCCACCTCCAGCCACACCCTACCGGCCTACCAGGTACCACCCAGTAAATCCATTACAATGGATGTATCCACTTCTGTGATTACAACCCTCATGACTCAATGACATCAGCTCCAAACATTACGTGAACTCTTTAGGGGACATTTTATATCTAACTATAACAAGGGCAGAATGCAAGACCAAAAGAATCCCACAGTACAGGCTGCATTGTGGAAACAGTCACACATGTTGAAACATGTCGAGCTCAGTCCCATTGCATAGCGCATCGGTAAAGAGCATGCAGGGCTGGTGCCAGGATGCTGGGTCAGTGCGCAGGGGAAGCTGCACTACACAAAGACGCCTTGCAGGTGACTGTCAAACGGAGTAGAGCTCACTCGCTGAGCATGAGTTTTGTTGGCACAGGGCCATGCTCCTTTTCCATGTTGCCCATGGTACTTTCTACCACGAGGGCAGAGCTGGGTCTTGAGGACAGAGACCAGGTGCCACAAAGCCCCAAATATTTACCATGTGAACCTTACAGAGAAAGTTTGTGGACTCCCATGCATGGGAGAGGGAAAGAGAAGGAGAACGGTAAAAGTTGATCTATACCAGACATGGGGAGGCTCAGCCTCAAACCAAGCCAAAGGGCAAGCAAGCAGTACTGAGGTAGGATAGGAAAAATAAAAAATAATAGGTAAAAAGGAGGCAAACTGGAAAGGAAGGGAAAATTACAGTTTTAAAAGCCTAGCTGGGCGTGTTGGCGCATGCTTGTAATCCCAGTACTTGGAGGCTGAGACAGGAGGATTGCAGGTTCACAGCCAGCCTCAGCTACTTAGTGAGGCCCTCCGCAACCTCGTGAGACCCAGTTTCAAAATAAAGAATAAAAACTAGGGCTGGGGGTGTAGCTCCGAGGTAGAATGCCCCTGGGTTCCATCCCCGGTACTGCAAAAAAAAAAATCTTGTTCTTGCTGTATGCATATATGTCACTGTCAACATGATTTACATTATGATGTGAGACTACAATGCACCAATAAAAGCATATTAAAAATAAATAAATAAAATCTTGTTCCGATGATCAGTGGCCACGCCCACCCTGCTGCACTGAGATCCGTGGAGGAGGGGCTGATGGGGATTTGGAAGGCGGGGTTTGCCTTGTCCTGGGGGGAGGGAGTGCCTGTGAGGTGCCGCTAAGTCACATGGGAAAGGGAATTCTTTGCAGTGAGCCACAAAAAGAGGCTGGGATTTTTCCTTTTTTTTAATTGGGATTTGAACCCAGGGCCTCGTGCATGCTGTGCCGCTGAGCCACATCCCAACCCAGGGGACTTCTCTACCCATTGATATTCAGGACCACAGGGTTCAGGTTAGGTCAACACTGGCTTGAACACTATGACCACAGGATGTTTTATGTGCCAGGGGAGTCCCTTGGGGGCCATGCATATATGTAAATTTCTGTCATTCATTTTGAATTTTGAATTGTCCTTTTGAATTTAAGAAATCCTTGCTTGAGTCACTTTTTTTTAATTAAGGAAATTTCTGTTTAAGTAGGTAAATGTGTCTCCTAACCTTCCAGCAGCTTCCAGGGCACCGGGGCCAAGAGAGAACATGGGACCCCAAGTCACACTGACCAAGCCTTCCCTCTGGGTGGCTCTCTGGGTGGCTGTCTGGGTGGCTCTCTCAGTGCCTGGCACATGTTGGACAAAATGATTGGCTTAACCTAAAGGCAGTGTTTTATGGTTGTTTCTGATCTCGCTCCTTTAAAAATCCTCAGCCTCTGAAAAGGTGGGCATCCATCCCTTAGACAAATAGGTCTACATGTCACCAAACACAACTTCACTTTGCAAATTAAAACATTAGGCACAAGCCGGGCGTGGTGGCGCACGCTTGTAATCCCAGTACTTTGGGAGGCAGAGACCGGAGGATCCGGGTTCGAGGCAAGCCTCAGCTCTCTCTCTCGCTCTCCCTGTCTCTCTCTCTCTCTCTCTACCTAGTGAGGCCCTCTGCAACTTCGTGAGACCCGGTTTCAAAATAAAGTATAAAAAAATAGGGCCGGGGGTGTAGCGCGGAGGTAGAACGCCCCTGGGTTCAATCCCTGGTACCGCAAAAAAAAAAAAAATTAGGCACAAAAGTCACCACCTGAGTGTCCACCCACGATGGGCCTTCTTTGATGATGGCCACCATGGGCGCCGGGGCAGGGTGGGGTTCACCCAGCTCACCGCTCCCCTGCCAGGTCCGTGCTCTGTTCCTGGCCATGGGGGAAGCTGCCCCCCTCCAGGTGCCCATGGTGACCACATGCCCAGCTCACAGCCCCAGACATGGGGCCAGCACCGCTCCAAATGCCAGGTCTCCCCTTCTCCCGAGCTGCAGGAGACCCCAACAGGACAGACTGTCCAGAGGAAGGAGGGGCGTTAGAGGATCAGGATGTGGTTTCTGCTCCTTGGAATCCTTTCTGTACATCTTTTTGCGTGAGCAGAATTCAGATTGCAACCACACATGGTTGCGGATGCAGAGGTGGCTGGTGGGTTCCTGCTGACTCTCCATGGCACAGGTGTGCAAGGGGCAGCTCTCTGCGCAGCCTTCCAGGGACCATGGGGGCAGGGGCAGGAGTGCCCTGCAACTCCCGCTGCCCCAGCCATTACACCAAGCAGAGCAGGGGCAGCCCGGACTCCTCCAGGGCCCTGCTGACCTGGCCTCCCCTCTGAAGGCCGGGCAGCCTCCCTGCCTTCTCACCTCGCATGGTGAGCCATATGCCCTCATTTCCAAATGAGGTTTATTCCCTTTCTGATCAAAGGGAAAATTCATCATTCTCATTCGTATCATCTTGGAGGATACCAGGTTCCACTTGTTGGGTTCTGTCTCTCCTCGTCCCACCCCAGCCCAAGTCTGCAGAATGCGGCCCCTCACCTGCCTCCATGTGGGAGCTTCCTGGTACGTGGAACCCACAGCCTCGCCCTCCACGATGTGCTGGGTTAAGTCTGCAGCAGTGGGTCTGCCTGCGACACTGGTGGCTCCCCGTTAGCATCCTCGCGCTCACCTTCAGTTAGAAGCTTAGCAAAGATGCTTGCACCAAATCCAGAAGAAATCCTGCAGTCTAGAGCCACAGCCAGGAGACCAGGACAGGACTCTTCATCTTGGGGAACCTCAACCCCAATCCACCAAACCCAGAAGTCAAAGCCTGAATACCTCACAGACTTATGAAAGCCACAGAGCTAAGTAGGATCTGAGATCTGTACCATTAAGTTACTCCATTCAGCTTCTTTTATATCAGTGAAGAGGGTAGTTGTGAGTACAAATCTTCAAAATCTGAATTTACTCTTATTATCTTTCTCCTCTGTTTCCTATAAGGAGCAACACAGAATATTTGTTGCCAGTAAAATATCGTAGTAAAACCCTAGCGGGTGCCCCATATTGATTGTTTGGCTAATTCTGTTGTATAATGTTAGATAACTGAGGCAATTTTCTTCTCATTTCTGTGATGAGATTTTTATTATTCAGAATTACAACACAGAAATCAGGATGTTTACTTTGAATGAGATGCAATTTCTTCTTCCTGAATTCATTTGGAATGTTTCATAATACATTTTAAGTTCTAATTTGAAAAGTAATTTTTATGTCAGCAACTACCCTGCAGAGACATCCAAATTGGCTATTGGCATAAAAAGAAAACCCAGATAGATATATCTTTGTAAGTAAGAAAAGCGTGAATGATAAAAGTTGTCCTTCTTTTTCCAGAAAGCAACACTTGTAAATTTTTTAAAAATAAAAATAAAAATCATCATACTTATGTGATGAATCTTGAAATATTCCCCAAAAAGTACAGAAAAAAATCCTACCAGCCATAGGTAGCCATCCTTAACACTGACATTTCCTTCCTATCTTTCTTCCATGAAATAAATATATATTCTTAATTATGCAATATTAAGAATATTGCTATACATGAATGTGTCATAGTTTAATAGCTTACCCCCAGAGTTCAAAATTTAGTTTAGAAGCCGGGCATGGTGGCGCATGCTTGTAATCCCAGTACTTGGGAGGCAAGAGGATTTCAGGTTCGCGTCCAGCCTCAGCTACTTAGTGAGGCCCTCCACAACTTAGTGAGACCCTGTTTCAAAATAAAGAATAAAAAATAGGGCTGGGGGTGTAGCTTGGGGGTAGAAGCCCCTGGGTTCAATCCCCAGTACCACAAAAAAAAAACAAAGATGGGAATCCCTGGGTAGAGCCACTGTGGTACTGGCTTTGAAAATAAATGGCTCAAATATAAGCATATATTTTAAAATATTGAGGTAAATGCAAAAATAAAATTATATATAATTATTATAATACTCATTTTCTTCTGGGAAATTAGAGCACCAGATATTTGGTAATCCTAAAAAGAATGCAGTATGTGGTTATTTTAAAACCATACGCTTTACCTTGTAAGAGAGTCTTTACCTTGTAGAGAGTCACACTCAATTGTTTACAGAAGAAATGGTACCATAACTTGGGTCTGCTCTGAACTAGTCTGAGAGTGGACAAAATAAGTCAAAAAAAGCCGGACGTGGTGGAACACACTTGTAATCCCAGTACTTGGGAGGCTGAGACAGGAGGATCCGGGTTCGCGGCCAGCCTCAGCTACTAGGTGAGGCCCTCCACAACTTAGTGAGACTTTGTTTCAAAATAAAAAATAAAAAAATAGGGCTGGGGGTGTAGCCCGGAGGTAGAACGCCCCTGGGTTCAATCCCCAGTACTGCAAAAAAAAAAGAATTTTAGTTTAGAATATTTTGTTAAAAGATGATACATGTTACTTTCTGATGGGTATGCAGTGGTATCACACTGTGATTTTAATTTGCATTTTCCAGATATTTAATGAGATGGCATATGTCACATGTCTGCTGATTTTTTGATATCCCCTTTTAAAATGTCTGCTCAAGTCTTTTGCTATTTTTCTATTGTGATGTTTGTCTTCTGATTTAGTAGTAGAAGTTCTTTACACATTCTGAAACAAGTTCTTTGTCAGCTAACTCTGTTTTAGAGTTAACTTCCTGTGAGCCTTGGGTCACATTTTCATTAACCAAAATGATATTTGCGTCATACAGGTTCATTTGCCAGTGTCCTCATAAGCCAAGCCAACCTTACCAGCTTTTAAAATCTGCTTTTCACATCACCCTTTTCTTTTATAACTTTGAACAGGTATTTAAATAATTCTGCTGCCTCCTAAGCTGCAGATCCCACGTCAACTGAAAGTTTGTTTTTCTTACTGCATTGCCTTTTGAAATGTGCAAGCCAGCCAGCACCAGCAGGCTTTGGTATTTCCTGGCCCTGAGAACACAGCCATAAACTCTTTTTGACTTTCAGCTTTAGAACAAGTCTGTTTAGCCAGGTGTGGTGGCTCATGCTTGTAATCCCAGTACTTAAGAGGCTGAGACAGGAGGATCACAGGTTCACAACCAGCCTCAGCTACTTAGTGAGGCCCTCCACAACTTAGTGAGACCCTGTTTCAAAATAAAGAATAAAAAATAGGACCAGGGGTGTAGTTTGGAGGTAGAATGCCCCTGGGTTCAATCCCCAGTACCGTAAAAAAAAAAAAAGAACAAGGCCGTTCACCGTACTTTTTAAAAAATTATTACTTTAATTGTACAAATGGATGGGGTTTAGTGTGATAATCCAATACATGTGTATAGCATGTAATCATCAAATAAGGATAGTTAACATTTCCATCTCCTTAAACCCTAAAAAATTTTTATTAACATGTAGTAATTGTACATATTTATGGGGCACAGTGTGCTACTTCAATACATGTACACATGTGTACTGGTCACATCAAGGTAAGTAACATCTCCATCTCCTATCATTACTTTGTGTTTGGAGCCTTTGAGCTCCTCTCTTCTAATTATTCTTAAAATATATAATAAATTACTGTGCACTATAGTCCACACTGGGCTGTAAATCTCTAGAACTTATTACTTCTTTTGTTTGTGGTACTGGGGATTGAATCCAGGGGCATTCTACCTCCAGGCTACACCCCCAGCCCGATTTTTTATTCTTTATTTTTTGAAACAGGGTCTCATTAAGTTGCGGAGGGCCTCACTAAGTGGCTGACACCGTGAACCCGGATCCTACTGTCTCAGCCTTCCAAGTACTGAGATTACAAGCATGCACCACCACGCCTGGCTAGAACTTATTACTTCTATCTAATTGTATTTGAATACCTGTTATCCAACCTTCCGCTACCAGCCCAACCCTCAACTTTGTCAGTCTCAAGTAACCACTATTTTATATTCCTATCATTTGCAGAAACATGGATAGAACCAGAGGGCATTATGTTAAGTGAAATAAGTCACACACAGAAAGACAAATTCCACCTGTTCTCACATATGTGGATGTTAAAAAAAAAGTCCATTGAAATGTATAATAGTGATTCCACTTTTTTTTTAACTGTTGCCATTTCATGAATCCACAAGTTTGTCTGCATTTTCAATTTTTCTTTAGCTTTTTACAGACACTGGAGATGTTACTTTAACACTTTGCAGAATGACTTCACGTACAGATTGGTAAGTTTTCCTGTTTTCTGAAGATAACATATCATATGTTGATTATTAGCATTGAACTCACAATCATCAGCAACATAACTGGTGAGTGAAGGAAGCATCTCTAACACATGTATTTTCTCACAAGGTGCATGACAGCTCTCTTGTGCTTAGGGACCCTAGGCAGTACTTCAACACTATGATTGGGGGCTGGGGTTTTTTTGGTGGCTTTTTTTTGGTGCATTGTAATTATATATCATATTGGGGTATAGAGTGATAGAAAAACTCATGCACACATCTCTTGGAGCACTTTCCATGATTTTAAACAGCAAAATCAACAACAAAACGCCAAAAATGCAAGGAAACAAAGGGCACTAAATAGACCACACAAAGGACACCTGTTTGCTATGTGAGTGTTTCCAGGGGAACGTGCACATCAACTGACCCAAACATGCATATGCCTGTCGATGACCACAGAGCGCCATGAGCATTGGTTTGGGTGTTACAAATATGTTTTAGCAAGGAAGCAAATTTGGAAATATGAAGGCTGCAAATAATTAGAATCAACTGCATTTATACTGTGACTATCTTTTTCTCCCACTCCATGAATTATATTATTTGTTCTCTTAAAACTGTCTTTTACTAAACATTAACACAAAGTTCTTAATTTCAACACAGTTGAACTTACTGAGTTTTTAATGGCTAGAGGTTTTCATTGCCTGCTCTAAGGTCATAAAATTTCTCTTTGCTTTCCTCTAAAAGCTTTATTGTTTTGCCTTTCACATGAAGCTCTGCATTCCACCTGGAATTGATTTTTGCAGATGAGGCAAAGAGGATATCCTTGTGGGTATTGATACAGCAAAATTTATTGAAAATAACATCTTCCTCACTTTATGACCCACATTTGTCAAAGATCAGGTGACTCTCTACATGCAGGTCTATGTTCAGACTACTTATTTGTATTCTATGTATCCTTGTGCAAATACCACCTGCTTTAAATAATATATTTTAATAGTTCTTGATATCTGTATAAGTTCTCCAACTTTATTCTACTTCTTCTAGAGTATCTTGCTTATTTTTGGCACTTTGAGTGGACTATACACAACGGAGTAATTCAGCACTATTTTTTAAAAAGGAATGAGGAAGTTCCCTTTGAAAGATTATGGAGAAGCCAGGTATGGTGGCACATGCTTGTAATCCCAGTATTGGGAGGCGGAGACCGGAAGATCAGGGTTCACAACCAGCCTCAGCTACTTAGTGAGGCCCTCCGCAACTTAGTGAGACCCGGTTTCAAAATAAAGGATAAAAAATAGGGCCAGGGGTGTAGCTCAGAGATAGAATGCCCCTGGGTTCAATTCCCGGTACCAGAAAAAAATAAGAAAGATTATGGAGAGATTGTCAAGAGATCAGATACATGAAAAGAGCAAACTGCAAGAGAGCATATGTCACATTCTGCTTTTATGTAGGACAAAAGGGCAAATAAACATGTATATATCTGTTTATCTTTTAAAAGAAGAAGAAAAAAGACCAAGAAAAAAAACAGAAGCAGGGGAGAGGAGCTAAGATGGCGACCAAGGGAAATACCATGCTACGATCTCTCTGAGACTGGATCTCAATCGCCGTGAAAGCAACTTCTCCACAGAAGAAAAGCAACAAAAACTTGAAGTGAACAATGAAAGGTTTGAAACATGACGGAATCAAAGCCAGAAGACAAGGCAGAGGGAAGTACAAAGCTCCAAGCGCCTTACCTAAGGGAGGGCAGCGGCGCCATCTTGGCCGGACCGCGCCAGCCGCTACCGGCATTGCGGCTTCCACACGCCGCCGGCAGAGAAGCCAGAGACTTGTTGGAAGTTCAGCAGCTGCAGGTCAGCAGAGACGAAAGCAAGCAGCAGTTCCTCCACACTCAAGACACCAAACGGTGGCAGCCACAGCGGCTGCAGCGGCGCCAAGTTGGCCGGACTTTACTGGCAGCTACCAGCATTGTGGCTCCTGCACAAGTCAAGCAGGGATGCCAGTGACCTGCTGTGAGTCCAGCAGCTGCAGAATAGCAGCAGTGACGGCAAGCAGCGACTCGCTCCACGCGCGACACAGACCCCAGCTGCTGCGTTGGCAGAAGCAGCAGAGGCGCCATCTTGGTCAGACCACGCCAACAGCAACCGGCAGTGTGGCTTCTGCAGGCCACCAACAAGGAAGCCAGGGAGCTCTTCTAAAACCAGCACTGCAGAGCATCAGCGATGGGCGCATGCAGCAGTTCGATCCTACTCGGCAGAGTCCCCAGGGCCTGACCAGAGCCTGCAGCAGCAGCTGAGCCCACCCCCACCCAGAGATTAAGAGCAGCGCTCAAGGAGACCTTAAGTCAATGAGCTGCCCCAGGGGGAGACCACCCAGCGCGGCCACAGGGACTCGCGGGGTCTGGGACAGTGCAGATTGTCCCGGCAGAGGTGGCAGTGGGGTCTGCTGTGGGACGTGGTAGAGGCGTGGATAAGCAGACAGTCCCTGGCAACATTTGAGTGCGACAGACTTGCAGCCCGTGGGTCACAGCACCCTTGTAGAGTCCCCGGGGAGCACCACAGGACATACAGCTATGGTACCTTGGGGAAAATTGGACCACACCAGCCCTCTCTGTGGAAAGTGTGGAGTTCCATGTTTGCACAGAATCAGGGCAAGGCGACACCTGCTGCTTCTGTAGGCAAAGAGAGACACAAGCCCAGGGCCCCCTGCTGATGACACCTGCCATAGGTGTAGATAGAGAGAAACATAGGGACAACCCAAGTAGAGACCACGGAGACCCACACTTGCAGTGAGAAGGGCAATAGCGGCACTGGTCACTTGCACAGGTAGTGAGAGGCACCAGGCAAGGGTCCCAATCACTGAAGGAGACCAAGATTTGGGCCTGCAAATGGACATTATACCGAGCAAGTGAGAATATTCAGGAAAGGATATTCACCTTTAAGGCTCACCTAATAGCAACTATCTACCTCCAGGATAAGAAACCATAAAGGGAGAGGGGCCGGGCGTGGTGGCGCATGCTTGTAATCCCAGTACTTGGGAGGCTGAGAGGAGGAGCGCAGGTTCACAGCCAGTCTCAGCTACATAGTGAGGCCCTCTGCAACTTAGTGAGACCCTGTTTCAAAATAAAGAATAAAAGATAGGGCTGGGTATGTAGCTCAGAGGTAGAATGTCCCTGGCTTCAATCCCCAGTACCGCAAAAAAAAAAGGGATTAGACATAGGATACCTACAGAGTGAGAGAGAGAGAACTACCAAAAGCAACAAAAGTATAAACATAAGAAACCTGAAATCATGAAAAGGAAGAATAGCAAAGAAACAATGAGCCCCCACAATCCCACAACCACAGAACCCGCCAACTCAGAAGTGCAAAGATTGCCAGAAGGACAATTCAGAACTTCAATAGAGGAAATGATACAGGATTTCCGAAAAGAATCCAGAGAGAACCTGATAGGAATGAAGGGGCAAATAAGCAGGAATCAAAAAGAAGCTCTGAAGGAAGGGAAGGATGCAATAATTGAAATGAAGGCATCAATACAGACCATCAACAATAGACTAGACCACATGGAAAACAGAATCTCACTCTTAGAAGATGACCTCTCCAAAAATGAACACATAGTATATAAATTAGAAAAAACAACTTGACAGCATGAATTGGACATTGAAGAGATCTCAGCCAGTCTTAAAAGAGCAAACATAAGAATAATAGGCATAGAAGAGGAATTAGAAGTTGAAACTAAAGGAATCAATAATCTATTCAGAGAAGTAATATTAGAAAATTTTCCAAACATAGAAAGAGAGGTCAATACACAGGTACAGGAAACATATAGAACCCCCAATAGACAGGATCAGAGAAGAGGTTCACCACGCCACATAATAATCAAACTGACTAATGTAGAGGCCAAGGAGAGAATCTTAAAGGCAGCGAGAACAAAAGAGCAACTAACATTCAGAGGCAAACCAGTAAGAATCACTTCTGACCTTCCAAACCAAGTCATGGAAGCCAGGAAGGCCTGGAGCGACATATTCCAAACTCTGAAAGAAAACAACCTCCAGCCAAGATTTGTCTACCCAGCAAAGATATCTATCAAATTTGATGGAGAAATAAAAACCTTCCATGACAAACAGAAGCTGAAAGACTTTATGTCTTCCAAACCAGCACTAGAGAAAATCTCAAAGAGATTAATTACAAAGAAGAAATAATAAGGCAACACCAGAACCAGAGAAACAGTGATTTCCATCAAACAATCAACTAGGCAAAGAACAAACATTACCTTAAACAGAAATTAAAACTCAAAATGTTAGGAATGAAAACCCATCTCTCAATAATCACGCTGAATATAAATGGCCTCAACTCCCCAGTCAAAAGACATAAGGTGGCAAGATGGATTAAAAATCACACTCCATCTATATGCTGCCTGCAAGAAACACACCTTACAAGTAAAGATACGCACAAACTAAAGGTGAAGGGATGGAGCAAGGTAATCCATACTAATGGACCTCGAAAACAAGCAGGAGTAGCAATTATGATATCAGACAAATTAGACTTCAAAACTAAACTTATCAGAAAAGACAAAGAAGGTCATTTCTTACCGGTAAAAGGAACAATCCAGCAAGAGGATATAACAATAGCTAACATTTATGCCCCAAACATAGGTGCAACCACTTTCATAAAAGAAACTCTTCGTGACATTAAATCACACATAGATCCCAATGCAATAATATTGGGAGACTTCAACACACCTCTCACACCACTAGATCAATCTTCAAGACAAAAGGTCAGTAAAGATGCCTCAGACCTAAGGAACACCATAAACCAAATGGACCTAGTAGACCATACAGAATATTCCACCCAACTACAGCTGAATTCACATTTTTTTCAGCTGCTCATGGAACTTTCTCTAAAATAGACCATATCCTAGGCCACAAAGTGAGTACTAGCAAGTTCAAAAAATGTGACATAATCCCCTGCGTCTTTTCAGACCATAATGGAATGAAACTAGAAATCAACTATAAGAAGACCCACAGAAACCTCATAAACACGTGAAGACTGAATACCACACTGCTGAATGAGGAATGGGTAAAAGAAGAAATAAGGGAAGAAATTCCTAGAAACAAATGGAAACAGAGACACAACATATCAAAATCTCTTGGACACCCTGAAGGCAGTATTAAGAGGAGAATTCATAGCACTGAGTGCTCACATAAGAAGAACAGAAAATCACCAAATAAATAACCTAATGACACACCTCAAAGCCCTTGAAAAACAGGAACAGTCTAACCCCAAAGCTAGTAGAAGACAGGAAATTATTAAAATCAGAGCAGAAATCAACAAAGTAGAGAATAAAAAGAACAATACAAAAAATCAACAAATCCAAAAGCTGGTTCCTTGAAAAAATAAACAAGATAGATAAACCACTAGCCAACCTAACCAAAAGAAAGAGAGAATCAACCCAAGTTACTAAAATAAGAGATGAAAAAGGTGATATTACCACCGACAGTATGGAAATCCAGAGCATGGTATTGGCAGAAAAGCAGACACATAGACCTATGGAGCAGAATAGAAGACTCCGAAACAAACCCACACACCTACAGCCAATTGATTTTTGACAAAGGGGCTAAAAACAC
>PVJS01008780.1:0-52159 GCA_004027185.1 Glis glis | reverse complement strand
AAAAAAAAAAAAAAAAAAAAAAAAGAAAAACTGAGAAGTATGGAGCTTCATTATTTCACTTAAAATGATTAAATTAAACACATAACATTATATTACTCTGGGTGGTTCTTTGATCATGGTGTGGCGAAAGTGATAGAAAATTTCCATTTACTGTGTGAGAATTTTATGAGTTATTTATTCCTTTAGTTCTCACTCAATTGTAAGATAGGACTAACAATACCTCTCCAACATACTTGTACTGAGAGCATCATAACAATCAGCACCATATGTTATATTATTCTTTGTTGCACAAAGAAATATACTCCATAAATTTTTGTCCTATTTAAGAGTCTATATTTTAACAAGGAAAAATAACAAAAGAAAAAAAGAAGGAAGGGAAGGAAGGAGGCAGGGAGGAAGGGAAGAAAGGAAGAGAGGAGCAAGGAAAAGAAGTGGAGTAGAGCGGCGGACTCAGTCTGGAGCATCTGCACGGCGCTGCCTTGAGACCAGGTGCTATCGCTATCGCTACGTGCACCTTGTCTTCTGCTGCACTGCTTACGGAATGCTTTATGTTTAATTTCAATTGCTTATTGAATTAAATTATACATATCATATTCAAAGTGGGAAAATGTATAAGGGCAATGGGAAACTATACAACTTATGTATATTTTATATTCTTATAGCATTGCAGAAAAAGGTATGTTTGTTCTTATCAAAGAAATCCTCTGACAGAAGATTGTACTTTAGAAATTCTTTAAATTGTACAAATAATTCTACAAATTTATATTCAAATTACAAAATAAATATTGGGATGAAAATTATACAGAGGAGCAAAGGAGCAATCAAGTTATAAATGAAACTGATTTTTATACTTACTGAGCATTTCAGGCAAATTTTATCTTTAAATTAAAATGCCTCAATATACATTTACTATGTATTGAGGAAGCAATCCAGTAATTATCTTAAACCCTTTCAGTTATGCAAATAAATATTGCAATATTATAAATTATTGAAACTCCCAAATGTCTCATAATTTAAAAAGTTGTTATCATGTAGAATATACTGAGCTACTGAAATCACAAGGAAATTCTTGTGCATTCGTTACTATCTCCCCTAAAATGATGTTCATTTTACACAATGTAAAATGAAGTGGCAATTTACAATGTATCCCTTTAATTTTTTAAAGCTGGACAGAGATTTCAGTTATTTTGCATCAAAAATATATTCAGAAATATATTGTCTTGAGAATACATTCAAAGGCATGATCCACATGTTTAAAGGGGTTCAGTTTCAGAAAATATTCATTGTTCACTCAAAATTTCCTTTTAAATATTAGAAATACATTTATTATATTCTAATTGCAAACAGATACGTGTTTTCTTTTTCTTTTTTGGAAATAAACTTTTTGTCATTCTGTATGAACACAGTTTTCTTCTCAGTTAATTTAAATTTTCTCAATATTGTGTTTTCTCTTTTACACACTTCTCCCCACACATATTCCAACATAGGTCAATCATTTTATGTAAAGTAATTACATTATCAGATTAATTGAATGAATAAAGGCTAACTATACCCCTCCCCACAATACTTGCATTACCCACACAACTGGTTTTGCAAAAAAACACAGAACCTATGTAACAAATACTCAGGTGGAACTGAATATTTTAACACCTTTGCTCATTATTTTTTCTCTTCAGCTTTCCTAGGAAATATGATTCCCTAGCTGTAGTTTCCAGGAAAACTGACATTGCTTTAAAGATTTTTTTGAGAAAGACATTTTGTCTCCCAATTTGGTTTCAAATACTTAGCACAAAAGAAAAGGTATTACTCTATACAAAGAAAACTCATTTAAATAAGTCATTTACCTTTATTTTTATAAGATTCTTATATTATGATAAGCAACAAGATTAAAATTGCATTAAATAAGCAATTTAATAATCACTAAATATTCAGTGATGAGAAAGTTACATTTTTCACTATTACTCTCAATTATAGCTCTATCAGTTTAAGTGACAGTTACTAATGGGTCATTTAAAATTAACAGCTTAGCCAGTGTTTCTCAATTATTCTGAGATTAATGTTTCCCAAGGTACTAGTAGTAGGAGAAAAATATATCGAGACATTTTATGAGTAGAGTTGAAAGCAAATTATGTCAAAAAAGATTTGGATAGATATTTAGTATCTCTGTCATATGTGAAGAACTTAGTATATCCAATTATGAGGTATTGAGATAAATTAATAAAAATTCTCATACACTTTTAGAAAAGAAAAACACCACAAACTAGAATTGGATAGTTTAAAATTCACATTGGCAGTTGAAACCAGAGATATGGCAGTTAAACATTGAATAGTTTAAAGATATTATTTATAATTTGATTTATTTTGTTGTACATAGAAGAAAAACTGCTCAGTGAAAAATCAATGACCAAGAAAATAGATGCTAGGAGAAGTGTTGAGGAAATGATGGTAAAATGGGAAGTGTTTCTGGCTTTCTTCACTGAACACAATTTAGAGATGTCATAGAAACAGGAAGTACCTCTTCTAAAACAAAATAATGGGAAAGTGTTGTGGAGGCAGAAATGGCTTAGGAAAAGAGAGATATGCCAAATACCTGAGTGCCACTGACAGACCAGCCCTGGTGGCATTCCCACACGTCCTCGGATCATTTCCTTCACTGACCACTTCACACCAGTGAGCTGCACTACGACATCCATGGCCTCTTCCAGAAAAATTAGGAATGGCCAAAGAGAAGCAAAACATGAGAGAATGTTTCAGAGATATGGATGACAAAAAGGAAGTACAATTTCTGTATAATTAAAGCATCAGAAGAGGAGAAAATGATGTGATAAAAGTGACAATAACGAAAAACGATGATCAAGAACTTTCCAAATTAAAGACAAATTGAATGTGCCAAATGGAGTACTGCCAAGCAGAATGGTATGGTCAAAGAAAACACAAACAACAGCAAAAAAATTCACATGTGTTTTATGAAACCTTACCTCCAAGAAAAAGGAAAATTCTAAATTTCCTGTTTGAAGAAAGACGATCACTTGAAAAGAAAGAGAAAATAAATGTGACATCAGACTTTTCAATAGTAACACAGGATGGAAGAATACAATGGAGATTTGACTTTAGATTTGAAGAAGCACAACTTTGAATTCAAACTCGAAACTCAATATGTAGCTAAAATGTACTTATTATTTAAATAAGTGTTTGCATGATCTACAGCACAAAGAATCCTCGGAAATATTGACTTACAGAAATTGACTTTCAACAAAAATATCACGGAGGAAATAGTTCATGAAATTAGTCAAATTTTCTGTTATTCAACTAAGAAAGGATTTACAATCAATTATACTTAATTCTCAAATATTTTAAGTAATACCAACATGGCAGGTATTGGATGTCAGTCAGATTAGAGATGAGAGGGAGATGAAATAATTAGGTATTTATTCTGATTGCAGATGGAAGGAGGGAAGATGGAAGTGGAGAAAATGGTTAAATTTAAGACATTTTAAATGAAAAATAAAAATAATTGTGAGTTTTGATAATTTAACAATAAGGAAATGTGACTAAAACTAAATAAAACTCTCAAATCAAGAGCAGAATATTTAGCTGGATGTGGTGGTGCACACATATAATCACAGTTCTTGGGAATCTGAGACAGGAGGATTGCAGGTTTGCAGCCAGCCTCAGCAACTTAGTGAGGCCCTGATTCAAAATAAAAAAATAAATCAATAACATAAAATAGGGCTTGATCTACAGCACAAAGAATCCTCGGTAGAATGCCGAGGTAGAATGCCCCTGGATTCACACACATACACAAAAATAGCAGAATATTTGATTGATCTAATGAGAGGCAGACATTAAGACAGTGATCCACTGCCACTGTGGACCAGCACAAAACAGACCACACCAGGCCCTCTGTCATACAAAACAAAAGTAATTGTACAAAGTAAAAAGACAAAACTCTTTTCCAATGCAGAAAAGTGAGGAACTTCCTCATGCTCAGTATGTTACATTGATGGAAAGAAGCTTGCCCTTGCTGAAAGAGAAAAAGAAAACTCCCTAAGGCACAACCTCCCTCTGCCATGATATAAGCAGTGATTGGCTACCAACGAAGGCAGGAGCAGTAATGCTGAGAAAACCTTGCCCCCAGTGTTCATGTGCACAATGTATTCACACACTGAAGCTTAGGAAAAATTAAAAACACCTTCTGACTCTGCCACAAACCTTGCAGTGGACAAGAAAAGCAGAAGCAGTCTGTTGTTGTGGGAGAAACAGCAGCAATTGGAAGCCTTTGATGGTAGTATAGGACCATTTGGAAAATCTCTTCAGCACCCAAGACACTACACCAAGATTTTACACTAATACCTTCCCTGAGCCCCGTGCTCCACCTCTGGCAATGAACTCTGTTTTTGAAGATAACTATAACAGCAATAGAATGACCCTTATACTAATACAACCTAGATTGACTCAACCACCCATACTAATGGTCTAACAGAAAAAAAAAATGGTAAATACATTTATGAGTCTAAGTACTATTTATCTATGTTTCCACTGCTTTTACATACGATATCCAACAGTCAAGCAAAACATAAAATCAAGGGGAACAAAATCTTGTCTTTACTCAGGACCAGACACCAAGACTGTCCAGATAATAGAACATTGGCTGCATATAAGTAACTATGATTAATATATTGAAGAATCTATTGTAAAATGTAGGCAATCTACATGGATAAACAGAAAATTTAGGTAGATATAAGAAAACAACAAACCTCATTTAAATAGATGCTCAAAATAAAAATACTATGTGAGAGATAAAGAACTCCTCATACAGGATTTTTCAGTAAACTTGACCCATCCTAGAAGAGAACCAAAGAAATAACCTAAACTAAAATATTAAGTGGCAGAGGTGGGGGGTGGGGTGGGGAGAAGCAAAAACAACACACAGTACTCAAGTCCAGCAGAATGAGACCAAATGGTCTAATATATATATAATGATACCAAATGGTGTGTGTATGTATGTGTATATACATATACACATATATACATACATATATATGTATGTATGTATGTATTTGGAGTTGAAGACATAGAAAATATGAGAATAAGAAAAAATGTTTGAATTTAAAATGGCCACAATTTTTCCCAAATTAACAAAGACAAAAACAAAATTGCTAATACAAGATATTTAGAGACATCTCAATTATTATAAGCACACACACAAAAATTCACCTATGTATATTATAATCAAACTTCTAGAATCCAAATGAAGAGACTTCCTTGAAAGTTGCCAGTGGAAGAAAGAAACATTGCATGCAGAAGATAAAAGATAAGAATAATGAGAGTCTTATTTTCAGAAACTATGCAGGCCAGAGACAACAGAGCCACTTTGAAGCAATGAAAGAAAAATTTAAGAAACAAAAATCTGCCTGTAAATATATATCCCTAGTGAAAATGATCTCTAAAATGGGGGTGAAATAAATATTTTCAACATTTAAAGGTACCTCCCCTATCCTGTACATATCTTTGAGACTGGAATTGGTATTTTAATATACATTTGTAGCATTGTTTCAACTGTTACATGTTTTATGTCTCCATTCCCCCTCCTCCCTCCCCTAAACGGCCTCCATCACTCCATTGGAGTCTCTGCTTTTCTATCTGATGTTACCCTTGTTTCCCAATTTCTATCTAGCTTCCACATATGAGAGAAAACATATTTTTTGAGACTGGCTAATCTTACTTAACATAATATTCTCAAGTTCCATACATTTTCCTGCAAATGCCATAATTTTGTTCTTCTTTATGGCTGAGAAAAACTCTATTGTGTGTATATGCCACAGTTTTGTGATCCATTCATCTGTTGATGGAAATCTAGGCTGGTTCCATAATTTGGTTATTGTGAATAAATATGGATATGTATGTATTGCTATAATATTCTGACTTCAGTTCAGAAGTTTGAGAAGATGCTCAGGAGTGGTATTTCTGGATCATATAGTGGTTTCATTCCCAATCTTCTGAGAAATGTCCACACTGATCTCCATAGCTGCTATACTAGTTTGCCATCCCACCAACAGTGCATAAGAATTCTTATTTCCGGACATCCTCAC
The DNA here is from genome assembly GCA_004027185.1 of Glis glis. Classification (NCBI taxonomy): domain Eukaryota; kingdom Metazoa; phylum Chordata; class Mammalia; order Rodentia; family Gliridae; genus Glis; species Glis glis. The sequence continues at coordinate 46,067 of PVJS01008780.1, read as the reverse complement.
TAGCATTTTTTTGTTGTTGTTGTTCTGATAATTGTCATTCTAACTGGAATTAGATGGAATCTCAGTGCAGTTTTGATTTGCAATTCCCTGTATACTAATGATGTTGAACATTTTTTCATGTATTCATTGGCCATTTGTATTTCTTCTTTTGAGAAACATCTATTATAGTTCAATTGCCCATTTTTATTGGATTATTTTTTTAATGCTAAAAATTTTAAGCTCTTTGTATATTCTAGATATTAGTCCTTTATCAGAGGGGTGGCTAGCAAAGATCTTCTTCCATTCTGTAGACTTTCTCTTTAGACTCTTGATGGTTTGCTTTGCTGCACAGAAGAAGCTTTTTAATTTATTACCATTCCACTTATTAATTCTCATATTAATTTTCTGAGATTTGGGGGTCTGATTAAGGAAGTTTCTACCAGTACCTACATTTTGGAATATAGATCCTATACACTATTTTATCAGTTTCAAAATTTCTGGTTTAATTTCTAGGTCTTTGATATATATTGAGTTAACTCTTGTAGAGAAAGGTTAGGGTTTAATTTCATTCTTCTACAAATGGAGAACCAGTTTTCCCAATGCCATTTATTGAAAAGATGTCTTTTCTCCCACATATACTTTCGGCATCTTTATTAAAAATGACCTGGTTATGAATATGAAGATTTGTTTCTGAGTTTTCTATTCTGTTCCACTGTTCTACGTATCTGTTTTTGTGCCAATAATGTGTTGTTTTTATTACTATTGATTTGCAGTATAATTTGAAATCAGGTATTGTGATGCCTCCAGCATGGTTCATATTGTTGAGAATTGCTTTGGCTATTCTGGGTCTTTTGTTTTCCATATAAATTTTATGATTGATTTCTCTAGATCTGTGAGGAATGACCATGGTATTTTAATAGGTATTGCATTGAATGTGAAGATTGCTTTTGGTAGGATTGCCATTTTTATTATAATTATTCTGCCTATCCAAGCTCATGGGAGATCTATCCATCTTCTAAAATCTTCCATTTCTTTCTTTAGTGTTTCATAATTTTCATTTTAGAGGTCTTTCCCCTCCTTAATTAGATTTATTCCTATCTGGGTATTCATGTCAAGAAGTGTTTATTTTACATAGGTAGGTATGCCAATATTAGGGGGATAAATATTTACTATGCTTATATCTTCATTTTTGATGGTTCCTTTTATCAGTAAAAAGTGCCCCTCTTTGTCTCTTCTGATAAGTTTTGGCTTATAGTTTGCTTTGTTGCATACAAAGGTAGCTCCCCCTGCTTGCTTTCAGTCTCCATTTGCATGGAATATCTTTTTATATCCTTTCATCTTCAGCTTGTGGATCTCTCTGCCTATTAGGTATGTTTTTGCAGGCAGCATATAGTTGGTTTATGAGTTTAGGCCAATTTGTCAGTCTGCCTTTTAATTGTGAAGTTGAAATCATTGACATTCAGTGTTATTATAGAGAAATGAGTTTCATTTCCTGTCATTTTGAGTTATGTTTTCTGTTTGAAACTATATTAGTTCTCCTTTGCATAGTTGCACATCTGTTATTCTCCCCTTCTCTGGTTCTGATGTTTATTTTTATTTCTTCTTTGTGAATCATTTATTTGAGTGTTTTCTCCAGTGCCAGTTTGGTCATCATGAATTCTTTTAGCTTCTGCTTATTTTTGGAGTTTTTTCATTCTCCATCAAATTTGAAGGATAGCTTTGCCATTTATAACAATCTTGATTGGAAGTTTTAATCTTTAATGGCTTAAAGTACATAACTCCATGTCCTCCTGACTTTCAGAATTTGGGTCAAGAAATCTGGAATAATTCTTGGTTTACCTCTGAATATCACCTGGCCTTTTGCTCTTGATGCATTTAGAATTCTCTCTTTAGCTCCTATGTTACACATTTTGATTATAATGTAGTGTGATAATGATCTCCTTTGACTTTGTCTAATTGGGGTTCTGAATGTCTCCTGTGTGGGGCTGTCCATATCATTACCAAGTTTGGGAAGTTTTCTAGTGTTATTTCTCTGAAAAGATTCTCAATTGTCTTGTTTTATGTCTGTATACCTTCCCCAATGCCAATTACTCCCAAGATGGGATGTTTGATATTAACCCATTTTGGAGTTGTGTTTTGGTGGTTCCTGCCTTCTCTTTTTCCTAGTGTATTCTGTGTATTAGTTATCTTTTTATAGTGAATCCTGAGGTGGGGTGTGAATTAGTCTCTGAGCATCTGCTTCTTATAATTGAGTACTTGAACTCAGCCCTCACTACCTCTTTAACTGGGTTTAAAACCTGGCAGATTAGAGAATTGTCAGTGTCCTCTTTGCCTGGTCACCTCCTCTGGGCTGCTATGTGAGATTCGTAGGAATTTCTGTCTATTCGGGAAGGTAATCCATCCTCAATTGGACTGTTTTGTTGATGCTGGGATTGTTTTCTAGAAGATCCACCTTATTTGGACTTCTTTTCAATTTGTGGGGAGTTAGGCCTCTTGTCCCAATGCTCCCTATTGGTATGCTGCAGATGTATGGGTGGGATTTTGTGGATTATCTTCCAGAACATTTGGTGTTTGGAGAAATTTGCAGTGGAGTAGATATATCCCAGAGTTTGACCTTTTGAGTTTAAAGTTCCCACTCTAGGTTTGGACACTTATGTATAGGTGGACACTATTATTTTGTAAAATGAGAGGGAGGAAGAAGGTAGGGGAATGACTAAAATCCAAAACAGAAAAATCAGATGGGGAAAGAAAAAAATGACTATGATAACATCAATAACAAAATAAACACTTGATAAAAGAAGAGAAAAAGATAAAAAAGAGAAAGAAAAAAGTGAAAACCCAGAGAAAGACTGCAGACTAACTCATACATGGACACATCCACATGAAGAAAAAGCACAATTAAAAAGAGATAAAAATCCCAAACAAAACAAAAAGCAGGTAAACAAAAACAAAAACAAAATGAAACAAAACTAAATAAAAATGAAAATAAAAGGGATAATTTTTGGAAGAATTGTCATTTTGATGATATTTACTGTGCCTATCCAAGAGCATAGGAGATCTTTCAATCTTCTAAGAGCTTCTTCAATTTCTTTTTTCAATGTTTTATAATTTTCCTTGTAGAGGTCTTTTATCCTTGGTTAGATTTATTCCTAAGAATTTTATTGTTTTGGGATGTATCGTGATTGGAAATGTTTGTTGGATTTCTTTTTCAATGGATTTATGGTTGGCATACAGAAAAGCTTCTGATTTCTAAAGATTGATTTTATATTTAGACACTTTGCTTAATTTATTGATCAGTTATATAAGCCTTTTGATTGAGTTCGTGGGGTCTTGGGGAAGGGCTAAATTAGTGATGGGTGCATGTATGCCTGTACCACCCTGAACCTCATCAATATGTATGATTACAATGCACCAATAAAAAATAATAAATAAATAAATATACATAAAACAAAAAAAAAAGAAAAGAAAGGGGAAAAGAAGAAAACTAAAGAAAGAAAAAAGAGAAGAAACAAAAAAACAAAAAACCACAAGAGTAACAGCAAACTAAAGCTGCATTAGAAAAAATTTCTTTTGTCAGCTACTGACAAATGTTTCACATGCAAGTGAATTTGTCTCTATTATTTTATTTCTTTCTTCTTCTCCTTTTTTTGTGTGTTGTCCTAGGGGTTGAACCCAGGGGCATTCTGCCTCTGAGCTACACCCCAGCCCTATGTTATTTTTTATTTTGAAACAGAGTCTCACTAAGTTGCCGAGGCTGGTTACAGATCTGTGATCCTCCTTTCTCAGTATCCCAAGTACTAGGATTACAGGCATACCCCCATCACACTGGGCTCTCTATTATTTCTTGTTTTTCAAGGTCACATTAGTAGGTAAAACCAAATTTAAGACTGCAATGTCTTGGTGATTGCATCTTTCATCTTGAGAAAAATTTCCACTTTTTATTCATTAAGGCTATCTTATTTTAAATCCTACTTGTTAATAAGTGAAAAAGTCTCAAATTGATAAATTTTGTCATGGCATATTCTTATTTATTCTTTTATTTTTAATATTTCTATGTACTTATATTTAAGATGTGTCTTCTGTAAATAGCACTTTTGTGTTCATTTAAGAAATTTTCAAAATAGTAGCCTTTTAACAGGATAGTTACTCCATTAGCTTCATGATCAAAACAGGTGTTTCCAACTTACTAAAGTACAATATCAGTTTACAACCTCTCAGACACTGAAAATACCTTAAAGCACATTATGCCAATTTCTAAACTCAAAGCCATTTTTGTGTACATTATTCCTCTATATATTTAAGCCATAAAGACATTATTATTATTATTCTCCTTTTTAAAAAATATTCATTTAGAATTATACCTATGTTTACACTGAATGCATTACTCTTCACTCCCTCCTGCGTCTGTGTGTGTGTGTGAGTGTGTGTGTGTGTGTGTGTGTGTAGTATGTGGTGTGGTACTAGGACATGAATCCAGGGATGTTCTACCTCTGAGTTATACCTTCAGCTCTATTTTATTATTTTATTTTGGAACAGAAATTTACTAGGTTGCTGAGGGGTCGCTAAATTGCTGAGTCTGGTCTTGAACCCATGATCCTCCTGTCTCAGCCTCCCAGGTATTTAGATTATAGGCATGCACCACTATGCCTGGCTTCCCTCCTCCATCTTTTTCATACAAGACCTTTTTTTATTATTGAATGCTCACCATTGTTTACATATACTAAGATATTTCAGGCTCTGGGTATTGCTTTCTTCCTCCAGTAAAGATTCATTTTTATTATAAGAGGAGACTAAACTGGAAGAGAATCATATTAATCCAATCACAGAATGAGTAGATTTAAAACTGGGCATATGTTGTGTTGAGAATTGCTTTATTTCCAATTCGTCAGAATAGCCTTGTGATTTGCCATTTCCTAAAACAAAATCTCCTCCCCAGACATCTAATTCTTTATTTTACCAAGAAAATCTACAGTGGGTGGTTACTATCAAATAATTTTAGCAATTTTGATGCAAAACAGCAATTAGTGGCTGTGATTAAGGTTTTTTTCTCTATGTAAAAGACAGGCCAATATAGCCTGACTTACTAAATACAATATTAGGAGAAACTGGAACCTGTATCCGAATTGCAAAGTCTTGTGATTCAGAAATACTAATAAACTAGTGCCTTGGGAAACATGGAATTCATATGCAAACAGGATAGAATCATCACCTAATGTGAGATTTACTGAAAATTGCAAAATTAGAACAAAATTGGTGAAGCATTTAAAATTGGACAGCTTGGAATTAAATTCTGTTGCAACAAAATGTGGCTAAAAATTGTGGCAGTCCCTCACTTGTGTAATGATGTAGCTGTTCACCAACTACAAATATACTTATAAGTACTGAACTATGAAATTTTACCTACTGCTAGGAACAGTTAGGTATCTAACATGGTGTTATTTATGAAGGAATTAAAGAATGGCATAAAATGGTTGCCTTTTTATAGATGGAAATGTATTACAGATAGAAAAGCTAAAATTTGGCATGTGCAGATAGAAACTACTAAAGTCCAAATGAATACTGACTAAAGAATGAAATTTTTACTGATATGGATCAAATATATTAGATATATGCCTGCTACTCAACCAGATTTAACTAATTTTAATTCAACTGTTATTTTTGTATTACTTTATTAGTATGTTGCAATTATACATAATAGTGAGTTTTAATGTGATAAAAACATATTTGCAGGCAGCTCTTGATGTATTTTCCTCCACATCCCACCCACTGCTCCCTCTTTCCTTTCCACATGTGTTAGTGAAATTGGTAGTAATACCTTCACATATTGCCATCATATTATTTGAACTGTTTCCTTCCTCAATCCTCCCTAACTTCCTCCCCAAATCCCCCTCCACTACTCAACAGTTCTTTATCTATCTGCATTATTGAAAGTCCCTTATGTTTCCTATTTTCTCTCTAGCTTCCACATATAATGGAAAACATATGGCCTTTGACCTTCTGAGACTGTCAAATCTCAGCATAATATTCTCTCATTCCATTCATTTTCCTGCAAATGATGTAATTTTGTACTTTTTATGGCTGAGTAGAATTCCATTGTGTATGTACTGAATTTTCTTCATTCATCTGTTGATGGACACCTGGTTTGTTTCCATAATTTGGCTCTTGTGAATTGTGCTGCTATAAACATGTATATGCATATATCACTATAGATCATGTCTTTAATTCTTTTGGAAAGATACTTAGGAGTGGTATAGTAGCTAGGTCATATGCTGGTTCCATTCCTAGTTGTCTGAAGAATATACAAACTGATCTCCATAGTGGTTGTACTAATTTATGGTCCCACCAACAGTGTATAAGAGTTATAGAAATAGAAATAGAGTTATAGAAATAACTCTCTATAAGCGTTGTAGTTCCCCACATGCTCACTAGCATTTGTTATTGTATGTACTCTTGATGATTGCCATTTTAATGGTAGTTAGATGGAATCTCAGGGTAGTTTTCATTGGCTAGTGATGTTGGACTTTTTTATGTATTTATTAGCCAACTGTATTTTTGCTTTTGAGAAATGTTTGTGCAATTGAATTGCCCATTTTATATTGGGTTATTTATTTTTCTCGTGTTAAGCTTTTTGAGTTATTTTTATATTCTAGATATTAGTCCTCTATCAGAAGAGTAGCTGGCAAAGATGTTCTTCCATTCTGCTGACTCTCTCTTCAGACTCTTGATTATTTCCTTTGTTGCACAGAAGCTTTTCAACTTGATGCCATTCCTATTTTTGATTCTTAGTTTTATCCTTGAGCTTTGGGGGTCTTTCTGAGGAAGTCTCTACCATTCCTTATATGTTAGATACTATGTTGTTATCTTACAATTACATAGTTTCTGGTCTAATTTCTATGTCTTTGATCCATTTTGAGTTTACTTTTATGCAGGTGAAAGATAAGTATGTAATTTTATTCTTCTACATATGGACATCCAGTTTTCTCAGTACTATTTGTTGAAAGTCTGTCTTTTCTCCAGCACATTTTTTGTTTCTTTGTCAAAAATAAACTGATAATAAGTGTATGGATTTGTTTCCATATCTTGTATTCTATTCCATTGCTGAAAACTGACCAGTTGGATGGATTTATATTTCAAGATTTGGAATAAACTGAACCCTATTTCTTATACCCTAATAGTTTTATATGTTTTTATAAAAATACCCTTTAATTAAATTTTAATAATTGATAATGTGCTTGGTGGGATATATGTGTCTCAGAAACATTACTTGAGAAGATAATACTATATCAATTGGCCCTAATACTATGAAATCGAATGATTTGGGGAAATTGAACTAATGTAATCTTACTGAAGAATGTTGAAGACTGATTAACCAACATATACTTTTAAATAGATGCACTATCAGGGGTGAATCTATGATATACTGACAAAGAATTACAGGAATCAGGATGTCAGAGAGAACTTAATATAAAGAATTACAAAAATCAGAATGTCAGAGAAAAGTTAGCTGTTGATGTAAATTGAATAGCCACTGATTATTTACTCAAAATAGGATTATGCATAATAAATGTGGTTTTAGTTCCATAATATATAGCTGAATGCTCACTATAGCCTTATAGCTACTTGTGGGCCATCTACATGTATTATGAATTTTTTCTCAATTACAAAGTTAGCTAATCCATACTTGTGAATTGGAATAATCTTTGAGTTATAACTTTTTACTTCTCCAATACCTACAAAGGATAGTCACCATTTAGGTTTTTACCTTAAAGCAGTCAATAGTATGAAGAAAGTTAATTCAGTTGTGTGATGATCTCAACTCTTATTCTGTTCCCTCTGACTGCCTCTGAGTGTGAATATCCCAAAGAACAAATGGCAGGGAGCACTGGGTTGCCAAAAAATAAGGGACACCTGCTCATAGATCTCATGTATTGTATTGATGCTATACTAACAATGAAATGTTGGGTCCATTTTGGGATGTCTCAATAATTTCAACTTGCAAATAAACCTTTTACAATCTTTCCATATTATTACATATGTATCACTTGAGTGATGTTAACAATGTTTTATAAATATTTACAATTGTTTTCTATTAGATTGATTCCAATAATTTTTTCCATTCATAAAATATTCTAAACATTGAAAAAATACTTCTTCAACAGCAAAATCCAAAAGACACTGTGATTCCATGGCATAGGATTGGTCACTGGAATATATATTATGTGAAAAATAAGTGGATTTTTTGAGCAATCAATTCTTCTGGGGAGCATCTGATGACTGTGTAAATTTCCATTAGAATTGCCTTTCTGAGAGATAGAAGAGGAAAACATTTATCCAAGGGTCACTGTGAACTCCCAATTTGTAAAGGTTCAACCTAAGGGGAGTTATCTCTGTTACACTTCCATCTTTATGCATGTGTCAGAACTAGGCTTCCCATTCAGTAGCAGGAGAAAGTTCACAGGAGAAAGCCAGAGGAGGCAGGTGCAGTCAAGTTTTATCCACATACAGTTAGTTGACAGAGCAAAAAGGTGGGCAGAGAGAGTACAAGGAATGTCACAGTAGGTCTCCAACACAAGGCCTTTTCACTATGCATAAATTTTCATGCACATTTCTATTTCTATTGTATTAACATGGTGAATTATGAATTAGTAAGTTATTTCATGTGGAATCATAATTACATTTCTCCAAAAATTTTACTTGGGGCATGATGGACTAATAATATACAATAGGATACAACTTTTTAATAATTTACTTAAAATATTCTTATTTATTACTAATAAAGGACATTTGTCTCTAGATTATTTTTGCTTTTTAAAGATTTTGTTATTAGTGAAAATTTTCTAATAAGCACATACATTATTATGTATACTCTTGAAAAATTTAAACATAGACTTTGTTTATCTAACCTTCATTCTTAAAATATGTTTAATACTTAAATTTAGTTAAATTTTAGGGGAAAAATATAATTTTTTTTTTGCGGTACCGGGGATTGAACGCAGGGGCGTTCTACCTCCGCACTACGCCCCCGGCCCTATTTTTTATACTTTACTTTGAAACTGGGTCTCACGAAGTTGCAGAGGGCCTCATTAAGGAGAGAGAGAGAGAGAGAGAGAGAGAGAGAGAGCCCGCTGAGGCCGGCCACGAACCCGGATCCTCCGGTCTCCGCCTCCCAAAGTACTGGGATTACAAGCGTGCGCCACCACGCCCGGCGGAAAATTATAATTTTGATCTACAATTGCTGGTTTACTGCATCTATGATACCTCCTTACATAAGCCTTCACAATTTGTGGTATTGACTTTTGAATATGTCCATTTTATTGAAATTGTAAAAATTTAAAACCAGAGTAGTATAGACATGCTAATTATAAAAATCTCTTTTGTGCCAGTGGTTATGATTGTTTTTGTTATGCATAAGTTTACTTTTGCCCATTTACCCCCTTGATTAGAATTTCTAAAGGTTTATTCAACATATTAGAATTTTCAAAAAAAATTGTCTTTTATTTCATTCCTCTTTTTTAGTGTCCAATTTAACATATAAATAGCTTCTATTATTAATAGTTTCTGCTTTCTTTTCTTTGAAAATCCATATGCTCTTCCACTAATTCACAAATATAAATACCTTTATTTAATGAATATAAACATTTATTATTCTTAATTTTCAGAAATACAGCCTTGCCCACATTTTACAAGCTTTAGTATGAAACACATTTTTTTGGTAATGTACAAATATTTTATATAAGTAATTTTTAATCTCCTTCCTGAGAGAAGGAATTACTTAAAGGAGTAAGTAATACTGTGTATATATAGGGATTTGTGTCACTAAACTTGTGAAAGCTATTGAATTTCTCCAAAAAATACTCACACATAGGAACAATCACTCAATATCTTATAAATAATGTCAAGATGCCCATAAATCACTACAAATCTGAACCACCAATTAGGAAACCCCAATTACAATAGTTTTTAAGATTTCTACATAATTATAATTTATTTGGTTCTTTTTATTATTTAGGTTTATCTGATTTTTGTTAGAAGACTTGGATTATAAAATTCTCCTTTGAGGATTATATTAGTAAATGATTAATTGAAAAGAGACAAATTTACAGTATATTTAAGTATATATATTAAGTATATATTGCATATGCATATATTTTTATGAATACTTAATCATTGAAACTTTGAAAATTATATTGTTTAGATTTTCCATGATTTTTATCTTTACTGTATTTGAAAATATCCTGAAAAATACATGTTAAAATCTACTGCAACAATTATATAGTCCATTTGGGGGGTTTCTTAGAGTTCCTATTTTTTATATTTTCCTATGTAAAATTTCCAATTTCATACTTTCATTTATATCTTTCATCACTTTAAAATAATTTTTTCTTCCTAATGGTTTCTTTTCATTCTCTTCTTCTGATATTATTATCATTATTTCTGCCTTCTTTTAGGATAAATTTGCTCTTTTTTGGACTTTTGATGAGTCATTTTGTTTTGTGTCCCTCTTATTATGCTTGCTTTTTAGGGCAATTTAACTCGTTGTTATTTATCAAGATAATGGGAAGTTGTGTTTTCCTTTATTCACACTATAATGTTTATAAATTATGTATGCTTACTTTTCTTCAACCTAACTTTACATTTTATGTTATTTGAAATAATAAGATGTTTTTGTTCCCTTTTGTTGTTGTTGTTGTTCTTTTGGAATTGATTTATATGTTCATTGTAACAGTGGCATTTTCGTTGAAGTAATAGTAGGAACTGAGAAAAATTTGAGCCTATACATCACTGCAATTAAAAATGAAATAATGCTTAGATATTAAAATGATGTCTCAACCTGTAGTCCCAACTAGTAGGAAGGCAGGAGGCTGAAGTGGAAGTCACTTTAACTCATGAGTTGGAGACCAACCTGGACAACAACTAATGACCCTGTCTCATAAAAGAAAAAGGAGGAGGAGAAGGAGGAGGAGAGGAATAAAAGGTGCCTTAACATAATTTCATAATTTTTTGTGGTACTGGGGATTGAATCCAGGGGCATTCTACCTCTGAGCTACACCCCCAGCCCTATTTTTTATTCTTTATTTTGAAACAGGGTCTCACTAAGTTGTGGAGGCCTCACTAAGTAGCTGAGGCTGGCCATGAACCCGGATCCTCCGGTCTCAGCCTCCCAAGTACTGGGATTACAAGCGTTCGCCACCACGCCCAGCTAATAATTTTCTAGTTATCTTGCCTTGCTCCCCCTCACTTCCCAAATTTTGTTGAAACCACCTATAATTTTAATACAGATTGTTGCTATTATTTTTAATATGATTAATTTTAAAAATGTTCTTTGTGATATTTATATTAATCTTCACATCCACGTTAATAATTACTTAAGTTTAAACTTGAAGTAAGTATTATGAACAGAATGTTTGTGCTCTACCCCCCAACATTCATATGTTGAAGTTCTCACTCCGAATGGTATTAAGAGCTGGAGCTTTTAGAGTGCAATTAGTTCATGAGGGGGATCAGTGCCCTATGATCAAGGATGCAAGGGTCTTCTTCCTCCCTATCTCTGTTCAATGTGTCCATGATGAGGGATACATTGAGGAGAGGACATCCTGTAAATGGGAAGTGGGCCTTCACCAAATGCCAGATCCACTGACACCTTGGTCTTGGATTTCCCAGTTTCCAGAACTGTAAGAGAAAATGCTTATTGTTTAAGCCAAAGAATCTATTGTATTTTTGTTATAGCAGCCAAAACGAAGATAGTAAGGATTTTTATAAATCTTTAAATATTGAAAAATGCCATTTTTTATATTATATTTAAAAATAGTTTTGCTGTATATAGGAACCTTGCTTTCTAATGTTCTTTTTTTTCAAAATTATTCTATCATGCTTAATTGTACCCTATAAACTTTATATCATAGAAGAGAAATCAGAAGCAGGAATGACCCTCTTAGATTCCTATGTCTATACCAGTACTTATAGGATTTTCACTCTTTCAAATTTAGATTTTCCATTCATCTATTGATGGGCACCTAGATTGACATTAAATGCTTATATGAGAATACCAATGCCAATGTCAATATCCTTCCAGGGAGGGGATGAGGAGGGAGCAGGGAGAAGCTCACCAAGTGCTGGTGCATGTATGTCACTATCACTGTGAACTACATTGTAATGTAAGACTACAGTGCACCAACAAAAATATATATATGAAAAATAAATTGTAAAAAAGAAATGTATGCTTAAGATTTATGATCTTTACTATATATATGCTATGCCTTAAAATTTAAAGTTTCAAAAAGAAGCAAAAAATTTAGATTTTCTTTTTGAATACATTTATTATGTTGCTATGGGAGAATTAAAGTTCTTGTATTAATATAGGCAAAGGTTATTTGTTACTCCTTCCATTACAAATTGTCTAAATTATCTTTAAAAATATTTTAGTCAGCTGACTTATTTGACCAATAGAATATATGGAACTGCTATGCAGAATTTCTGAGGTAGGGTCATCATAGAGCTCCTTGCTTCCATCCAAACCCATTCTGTCTAAGGCCAAGCTCACACATGATAAGTCTAACCCCCCTCAGTCCACCATGCTGGAGGAAGCCAGCTTAGCCACATAGAGAGAGACAAAGATGCTGGGGCAACCCGCTGCACCTATTTCAAGCACTCTGGCCCAAACCTAGAAATGTGAATGAAGCTATTTTGCTCATGCAACCCCAACATATGCAATGTGAAGAAGAGAGGAGCCCTAACAACACCTAGATTGAAGGCCTCAGACATATTGTCCCAGGGAAGCCTTCCCAGCCATCTCTATCCATTCAAGTTGCCACAGCCACAGACCCGAAATTCATGGCAAAAGAGGAGCTGATCCTGCCTGAATTCCAAATCCACAAAATTGTGAACATAACAAAATGTATTTTTTGTTTTATGCAATTAGGTTTTAAAGTGGTTTATTAGTGATTTCTTTTAGAGTGTTTTATTAGATATTTTTTTGATCATTGCTTTCTCTGGCTAATCTTTTTATCATTTTGATAATGTTACTCTTTACAGTTTGGATCACTTAGATTTATTCTCTGTACCTACTTATGTCTATTTTTATATATTTTCAGTATTTTTTTCAATTTTTCCCCATGGGAAAATTCTTCTTCTTGCCTTTTAATTTAGAATTCTTTTTGTCACATTCTATTGACTGTCATTCCCTACATTGAGGTAATTAGTTTAATGATTATATTTTACATCCCTAGTAACTCCTGTTTCCTAGCTGTGAAGGCATGGTCATCATATATTAATGCAGTATAGTTTTTGGTGGTTGTTTTGTGGTGCTAGGAATTGAACCTGGGGCATTCTGTCTCTGAGCTACAACACCTCCAGTCCTATTTTCTTTTTTATTTGGAAACAGGGTCTCACTAGGTTGCTAAGAACCTTGCTAAGTTGCTGAGGCTGTCCTCAAACCTGCGATTCTTCTGTCTCAGCTTCCCAAGCACTGGGGTTACAGGCGTGCAACACCACATCCAGCTCAATGTACTCTTAAGTTTCATAGAAAATACTCTTTGGATTATTTTATGATGTATTCTCCCTTTTGAAGGAAATTTGCTTTACTACTTATCTGAATATTTATATTGGTTCTTTTTTAAACTTTATTGGTGCATTTCAATTATTCATCATAGTGGGTTTCCATGTGATAAAAACATACATACACATAGCTCTTTGTATATTTCCGTCCACATCCCACCCCACTGTCTTTCCTCCCTCCCCGCATGAGTTAGTGAGATTGGTAATCATACCTTCATATATTGCCATAGTATTATTTGAAGAGTTTCTTTGCTCAGTTGCTGCAGGTTCTTTATTAAGTAAACTCACTAAGTAAAATCCTTAACATCTTATTTAGCCTTTTCTACATTTCTTCAGTAAAATTGAACTATGCAGAAACATTTTTCCTTATAATACTAAATAAATTCCAGAGATTTTCCTTAAAAATTCAAGTTCACATAATTATCAAAGGAATCTAAGAAATTAATGAAGGAGATGTATTCTCTCATTGAAGATTTGGGGAAAGAAATATTTTGCATCATAAAATTATTTAAGTAACCTCCTATGATAAAGTATTAAAATGAGAATATTAATATTCATAGCTATTATTAATTTATTTTTTCTGTGTTCAATATATATATGCCCATGATAATACACTTTGAAAGAAGGGGTATTATGGTTTAAAAATCTCCCAACAGTTTGTGAATTCTTGGTCTAACTTGTAAAAAAATATTGAAAAGTTTCTTATTTGGCTGTGTTTTGACCTCTTAACAACATGGAAATTGCAATGTTAAAGGCTAAATTGCTTAAATATTTAAGTTTTCTCTGTCATATCAGAAGGGGGTCATTGGTACTTTCCTGTTCTCCTGCAGTCATTGTGATTATTACATTTGTAAATTTCAAAGAGGACTTCATGGAAAAAGCACTAAAAGTTTTGTATTTATGTGCTCAGAATGAAACACCTCTAAATTCTCCAATAAATGCATGGAATGCCGTGAAACCAAGAATATCCATAGTGTACTATGAAATGGATTCCCCAATCCAGAGTGAAATGGACAAATAATGTATGAAGTTTGTTTGGGTTTATCTTTACAAAGAGATGATAAAAATGACAAGTTGACTTTAAAAATAATATTTTAGAAAAGATATACTGCCTAATCCTATAAGTTATATGGCATACTTTTAATTTTGTTAGATACTGTAACATTTGGGGGCTATAACACTTCATAAAAGTTGAGCTATTTTATCTTAGAAAATAATTGTCAGCACAAAATACTATATGCACAGCAAAATTAAAATATTACAATATTAATGTTATCTATCTTCACCTATGAGATATAGTTGCAATTGAAGAGATTAAGGAAGCAAAGAATATGAGCCACCTAATTGATGAAAAGCTACTGGAATGTTTATGTAATACAGATAAGCATACCTGCTGTGTGACTGTTAGCATGCAGCGGGCCTTCCAGGTGGGTAACCTGCTGCCTTTTCCTCTGGAACACAGAGGGAAGTTCTGATCTTTCCTCTCAGTTTCTCAGATAACAAATTAAGAGGGAGGAGTTTTTAACTTCTTGCCCCAATGATTTGTAAGATTTTAACATTTAAATAATTAAAAATATCATTAGGGCAGCTATATGGTTCAAGCTGAGGTCTTAAGATTTTACTATTGAAAATGTTTATGGTCTTCAAATTCTGGTTGAAGGATATGATGCATGGGACAAACTGCATTAGGCAGAATAAGAGAGTTATTTAAGAATATAACTAAAATAAAATCTGAATTTATTTTAAGATTGCGTTCCCCCAATGTCAGACTATACCATATTTTATTTATTGACACTATCTAATGTAATATAATTCATATACTGATACCCTCCTTCAAGGAAATGTCCTCAAAATCCAACTTTACTATTTACTTGACTAATTGGATATATAATATATAGTTGTTTATCTTCATTTGTCAAGATTTTTGTTATAAATTTTAACTACTGTGGGCAATATATCTTGCTTGCCCTTTATATAGCTTTCAAATAATAGCTCTTGTACTGTTGAATTTCCTCTGAGAACAATATATTACAAAGTTTTGACAAATTTCAGATTTCTGATAGCTTTTTTAAAAACCACACTCCCAATGTTTTTTAATTGAATGTTTGAATGTGCACACACACACACACACACACACACACACCATGCATGCGTGCATGTGTGTGTGTGTGTGTGTGTGTGTGTGTGTGTGTGTGTGCAGGTATGTAGATGTTTATATACACTAGTAGAGAACTGTATCACTGAGAAGCATACATTATTTTCTAAATACTAATAGGCTAATTAAGAATACACATTTCCAAGTTTTCTGACAAGAATTGCTACTAATCTTAAGCTTAAATATTGAGAAGAAATGTGTATTCATGTAGTGTTTTCTCTATGTCATGTAACAGCTCTCCCAATGCCATCCAGACAGTTATTTCTTCTTTTCTATCAGGTGGTCTAGAGAGAAAACTGAATTAAAGTGTGCTTTGCAGTTGAGTACAGCTTTCTTTGCAGTCTACATTAATCAGAGTTATCCAGAGAAATAGGACAGAGAGAGAAAACTGTATAAGGAAATCCCCAGATCTGCAGTCAGCAAGCTGAGGACCAGAAGAAATGATGGCTAAGCTCCAGGTTGAGGCCACAGGCCTGAGAGCCAAGGAGAGATAGTTGTGTAAGTTCCAGTTCAAAACCTTGCAGGCTTGAGACTCAAGAAAAATTGATGTTTTAGTTTGAGAATGAAGGCAGGAAAGAACATGCTGTCGCAGCTTGTGCAGTCAGGTAGTAGGATTTTCCCTTTATTTTTGAAGGGTCAGACTTTTTGTTCTTTTCAGGACATGAACTGATTGAACAAGGTCCACCCACATTAGGGAGGGCAATCTCTGTAGTCAGTCTACCAATTCAAATGTTAATCTTGTCCACAAATCCTTTTAGAGGCTCAGAGTAATCTTTGACCAAATATCTGGGCACTCTGTAATCTAGTCCAGTGGACACATCACATAACAATGACTTCAAAGCTGTCTATTTTCTACTTCTAAGCATTTATTTGGGTCTTGCAATCTATAGTCTGGCTAATTTCAAGGAGACTAATATTGACCTTATATTTAAGACTAATAACACAGGAAATTATAGGGCATTTCAATCTTTCTTTGACTAATAGTTTGACTATTTATAATTTTCTTGATTTCAGAACTTTTTTTTTTCCGGAATAGAGTTATCTTTGTATACTTCTGCTTTCATTTCAACTGCTGTGGCAGAGAATTTTAAGATGTTTGCCTTAACAAAAGGAAAGTTAGAACAAGCTAAATAACATTTTGGGACAAGGTAAAAAATCTACAGGAATTTTCCAGAAAGTATGAGCATGGTGGTTATTTCTTATTAAGAGCAGGAAAAAAAAAGACCTTTTTGCTTTAGTAGTATCAAGGGTGCCTCTTATAATTACAGTGACTATCTTTTTTCCCCCAAACTTAATTGCCTTACAAGACTTTTGGCTTGGAGGCTTTCTGATGCTGGCGTTCTCACTTTACATACTGAAAACATCCCAAGGCTTTTCTATGGGCAATTGATTTTTCTGTGTAGAAAATTCAGTATGTGGTTAAGAGAAACATATACTCATTTACTATAACAATGATTCTTCAAAGAATATTTGGGAAACTTGAGAATTAGGCTTTTATCTAGAAGATTAAAAATTATTAATAGCTTGTGACTTAATCTCTAAGTATGTGTAACTTAATTTTTCCCAAGTTTGAAACCTCAATTGAGAAGAACTACTTTACTTGATGCTAAAATTCTCTTCAAATACACATGTGGCCAGGTTCTTTGGCTTACACCTGTAACCCCAGTACTTGGGAGGCTGAGGGAGGAGGATTACAGGTTCAAGTCCCCACGTGGTAACTTAGCGAGACCCTGGTGCAAAATAAAAAATAAAATAGGGCTGGGGGTGAAGCTCAGAGGTAGAATGCCTCTGGGTTCAATCCCCAGTACAACCAAATAAGAATAAAAATGAAAGATAAACATCTAGTCAAGAAATAATTGAATTTCTTCTAAATTATTAGAGGGACCTTCCTGTTCTATTCATAAGCATCATGCTATGCTTGCCTCACAACATATGAATGGGCTTTCAAACAGGAGTCAGATCCAGCTATTTGGAAAACACTGATAATCTCTATGTTGACTGTGAACTGCTTGAAGTTTCTTGCACAGCCCATGCTTATTCTTATTCTTTTTCTCTGCTCATTCTGACATCTCTGCCTTCCTCCTTTCTCATCTTATAATGCTTACCATCCTTTAAAGCTCTGCTTAGGAGTCATTCTCTTCCATAGTTAATCTCTCCTAGTCCTATCCACATACTAAGGTCTGTTAGGTGATGTTCTTCCAGTTCCTATGTTCCTATACGGACTCTTAGGATTCTCTGTGGTGGGAAATAATGACTGAGATCATTATCTTCCCTAAATTACTAATAACTGGTACAGAGGTTGCTATAGAAATAGAGCCCAGTGAGAAGATAATCATATATTCTCCAGGAACATTTCAAAGATGGGACCATTCTTGGCATACCATTATTGTGCTTTTAGTAGTAGTAAGAGAAGCTTCACTATTTCTCTACTTTCACTTAAGAGATGAAAGAATGAGGGTGGAAGGAGTAAGGAGGCATGACTGTTGAAGGTAAGGTGAAGTGATATTTGATTGGTCCTTTGATGCTCAGAAAAGAGAATTTCTGCACAAACTAGAAGCTGATATATCATTTCTAAGTGGGCATCTGTTTAGTCACTGAGCTTATTGACCTGCTCAGTGTTATTGGAAGCAGGGGGAGGGAGCCTCTGGGAGAGAAGTTAGTTGATATGATCAGGTAGAGAAGAGGAAAGGATGACTCCCTTAACATTCCACTTCTGGAGCAACACAGAAGGTGGATATTGCTTATTCCACAGGCCTTACAGTTGAGTCCACAGAGAGCATTAAGAGAGGAGGCTCCATGCTAGACTGGAAGATAAGATGTGTACATCAGAGGACAGCACTTTGAGGTTGCCCACAGAGGACAACAGAAACAAAGACTCCTCAATGCCTGGAGGTCTTGAGATGGAGTCCCTCATCAGCCCGCTGGTGTAGCATCAAACACGTTCAATACACCATACACACTGAACCTGGAGCAGTGGGGAATACGCAGAAGATGGCGGTGACCTTGCAAAAGAGAGTCACACAGGAGAAGCCTTCTCTTCAACCGTCTGGTGGCGTCAACCCTAGAGAATAAGTACAAGGAAGTCAGAAAGTTAAAGGAAGGGAATGCAGAAGAGAATAGACCATGCTCCTTTCTCTGTTTTAAGACTAAGCAAAGCTGGAGTAAAGCTTTTGAATTGAGCATAATGATTTTTACTATTATTAAAAATATACTTTCATTTGTTTTAATTAGTGCCACAAATAGAGTTAGGGTTAAGGCATTATAGAGATAATTATGTTTAAAAATAAAATGAGGAAGAGAGAAAGGGGAATATTCTATACAAGGCTACATACAGCTACAGAGAGGAGACCATTTGGTCATTCCTCTATATGATAAAGAAAATAAATGTAGGTAAAATTTATAAAGCAGCAAACAGCCCAGAAATTTGTTTTTCCTCATTTAAAACAGGGAGTTCTGTATCACCATATTAATTGAAGCCATAGCAGTAAGGAAATGCTTTTAATATGCTACAGTGGTAGATAGTTTTAAAGGTAAACATTAAGTGCTTGACTATAAAGTCTTGATTTCTCATATTTCTACATACATTTGCACTGACAGAACAGAAATTATTGAAACAATAAAAATCATAGTAACTCTAAGATGTTTTTAAATTCTTAACTTATGGTAATTACAGACAACAAAGCTAAATGTGTTTCCTGGCAGCTGATTTGTCTACTCAGATCCCAGGAGCAATGAGGGGGTACAAATTGGCACAGTGCCCAGAAGATCATGGGAGGTAGATATTTAATAAGGAAAACACAGAAGAATGAAGCTCAGGTCTGAGAAATTACTATTTATGGCTCCTAAGCTAAGGTCTTCTCCTGTCAGTAGAAATGTGTGGAAATTAGGATATCTATCAATCTATCTATATCTATCATCATAATCATCATCATCATCATCATCATCTATCAATCTCTATTTATAGCTTATATATGCCTAAACTGACATTTGGGAAAACTGCATAGCTTATATTTACTCATTTCAGAAGAAAATGGTTGTTTTGGTAATTATAAATGAGAAATATTCATATTATTATAATTAATTAATTTATTTATTTATTTAGACAGTGTCTTGCTAAGTTACTGCATGCTCCTGGCCTTGAACTTGTGATCCTCCTGTTTCAGCCTCCCAAGTACTGGGATTACAGGCATGCAACACCATGCCCAGCAAGTTTTGGTGAATCTTCAAGGAACTAAGCAGCATAAATTCATGACTTTTCTTTCTAAAACATTTTTTAGATTTTCAGTATTCATGTGCTTCTATCTAAGTTTCGAATTCCTGGGAGAAGGAAACTAGTTGATCCAAGTCAGATGCATCCTGAAGGGCTAGGATGGGAAAGAGTTACACAGGTCAGATGTGGTCCCTGGTAATTACTGTTGGAAATAAGTGAGCTATTAAAATTGGGTTTCCTATATCAGTTAAACAATGGAACAGGAACTGAATAGGGCCTGAGTAAGGCCATTTTATTTAAAGAATTCTTCCTCAAGGAAGACACCCAAAGCTCAGGAAATAAAACTGTGCTGCTATAAATATGGATATGCAGGTATCACTATACTATTCAGACAATTCCTTTGGAAAGATGTGGAGGAGTGGTATAGTTGGGTCACATGGCAGCTCCATTTCTAGTGTTTTGAGGGATGTCCATACTGATCACTATAGTGGTTGCACTATTTTGCACTCTCACCAACAGTGTATAAGAGTTCCTATTTCCCCACATCCTCACCAACCATGAAGTATGCTATAATTCTTTTGCAAAATTAATATTTTTATACTTTTTTTGCAGTACTGGAGATTGAACCCAGGGGCATTCTACCTCCGAGTTCCACCCCCAGTCCTATTTTCTATTCTTTATTTTGAAACAGTGTCTCACTAAGTTGAGGAGGGCCTCACTAAGTAGCTGAGGCTGGCCCCGAACCCAGATCCTCCAGTTTCAGCCTCCCAAGTACTGGGAGTACAAGCGTGCACCACCATGCCTGGCTTTATTTTTATACTTTTATTGATGCATTATAGTCTTAT
This sequence comes from Glis glis, assembly GCA_004027185.1. Lineage (NCBI taxonomy): Eukaryota > Metazoa > Chordata > Mammalia > Rodentia > Gliridae > Glis > Glis glis. The sequence continues at coordinate 25,324 of PVJS01008780.1, read as the reverse complement.
AGTCTCACCTCATAATGTAGTAAATATTGATAGTGACATACATGCAAAAAGCAGTTGGTGAATTTTCCCCCAACTCCCTCCTCACTCCCCCCTTTTGCAAAGTTATTTGTTTAATAAAGGAAGGCATAAGAATAAAAATATGTTGAAAATTTTCCCTGAAAGTATAACATCCTTACTGAAGTTACTTACCTTTGTCTCTTCCATGAATTTAGTAAAACGTGTTCTCTAGATGACAGAGATTATGTGAGAAATAAATGAGATAATACTTGCATGGTGCTTGGAAAACACTTCTTATAGAGAAAATAGTCCACAAAGTTATATTCAATGATAGCGTTAGTCATAGTATAGTAGTCTTAGTAGAAGTAGTATTAATAGCAATAGAAGTAGAAAAGTAGTGAACTTTTGGTCAATTTTTTATTTAAAGGTTAGTATTCAGTCTTCATTCAGAAAAATGAAGAGAATACAACCAATGTCAATTGAATTACACACTGTGTGGATTACACACTGGTGTCAGAAGACAAGTAAAACACACTGGCAAGGAGTGTTGGCTGACTACCAGACAACCATTCACATTTTCTTTTCTCTTTGCTCAACTTCCTCTTTAGAAACGAGAGAGGCTTCCTTGCCCAGTCTTTTAGCTACTACAGTGCCCGTGCAGCCTAGTTTTAGCAATAATACTAATGAGAAATATCTATAGAATGTTTTTGAAGAAAAAATTTTTTTTTGTGATACCGGGGATTGAACCCAGGGGCGTTCTACCTCCGCGCTACACCCCCGGCCCTATTTTTTATACTTTATTTTGAAACCGGGTCTCACGAAGTTGCAGAGGGCCTCACTAAGTAGAGAGAGAGAGACAGGGAGAGAGAGAGAGAGAGCTGAGGCTGGCCGCGAACCCGGATCCTCCAGTCTCTGCCTCCCAAAGTACTGGGATTACAAGCATGCGCCACTACGCCCGGCTGTTTATTTTAATAGTAATGATGACTTTTTTTGTCAACCATCTTATAATAAGAGGAAAAGCTTAAGAATCAAGAATTGGCCAGAAGTTGTGTTGCGTGCCTGTAATCCCAGCTACTTGGAAGCCTGATGTAGGATAAACACAAGTTTGAGACCAGCCTAGGCAACCTAATGAGACCATGGCACAAAATAAATGATTTTAAAAAGGGCTGGGGATGTAGCTCAGTGGTAGAGCACTTGCCTAGCATGCATAAGTTCCTGGGTTTAATCTCTAGTATCCCCCCAACACACACAATGAATTAAGAATTGAAATATCACTTAAGAGACTGAGATAGGAGGATCACGGGTTCGAGGCCAGCCCAGCAACTTAATGAGAACCTCAGCAACTTAGCAAGAACCAGTTTCAAAATAAAAACTAAAAAGGACTGGGGGTGTAGTTTGGTAATAGAATGCCCCTGGGTTTATCCCCAGTATGCCCCCCCACCCAGAAAAAAATAATTGAAATGTCAAGTATGAAAAGAAGGACTTGAAACCTTGATGGAATTTATTAAACAACTAAACTGATATCAGTAACTGCCCAATTCTATACATTTGGTCATGTTTAAAAAATACACATTGCTTATTTTTAAGGCAAACTTAGTTGAATTGTTACTTGCAGCCAAATGCACTCTTGCTGAAACAGACACATGTGTGTTTTCCTTGACTTACAGAATGTCAGAGAACTTACAATCTAGTAAGTGTTCTTCTTTTCATTTAATATAAAGGCTAATAACTTAGAGAAAATACATTTTTACATTTGTGAAATTAAGAAACTATCATCAAGGTTTAATATCACTACCATTTGTTCGAGTTTGGGGTTTTAGGTTTTTTCAGGGCTATGAAATGTTTTTCAAGACTACTTTGGAGAAACTTTTTGAAGACTCAGCACACCTGCCAATGGACCTATCACAAAAGCTTAGCCCAACCTTGACCACAGAGTCTTTTCAGATATCCTATAAAGATAATTCTCCCACAGATTCGACAGGTCCTCATATAGTCAGCTCAGATGTGCTAATAAGTCCTGACATTGTTATCTGCACAGCAAGAATGGCTGGTGAAATTGAGATATCTCATGATCACTTTCTTGGCTTAAAAGAGAACAAGAAAGAGACATTGTTCTTAAGGGTTTTCAGTGCTGGGATCAAATCTGGGGCCTCCTGTAATCTATGCAAGCCAGAAAGGGCCTCTGATTCCAAGCAAAACCCACAGTTCCCTTAAGATGTTTTTCTTTTGCCCCACCTCTCCCTTTTATAATAGTTCCCATTCCAAAGGCTATCTTAATGAAAAATATATTGGAAGGTTTATTACATTTCTTTGGGGTACAATATCCCAGTTAATCTGTGCAGATTGAGTCAAGAATTGTACAATCTGAATGTACCTGCACTTATATATATCATTGATGGGATACTTCTGAGAATGCTGAAGTAAGATATGATTAGGACACAGAGTTGATTTAGGCATAAATCCAATACTGTTCTTTCTTCATGTTAATTTTATGCAAGTTACTCTATGTTAAGATAGACTGTATGCCAATATTTTTTAATCACCTATTTATGATTTGAGTTCTGTGATGTATTTCTCCTCTTGCAACTCTTCGTACATTTTCTTTGGTTCTGGGAATCTGTTTATGCTTTCATACCTGTAGTTTATAAGGAATCTGTGTAGTTTGAATGTCTGTATGTGATTTCAATGTACTTTAGTTCTACTTTTCTATTTGACCCAAAGAAGCACCAATAAGTCTCAAATATTCCTGAAGCCTATCAGATGAAACCCAAGAAACTGAAGAGGGGCAAAATATTAAGTAGTTTGGTTAGGGTATAATAATTAGGGTAGATAGTTTCTGTTTTTTAAAAAAAATTGAGGTGCAATAATGTACTATTTTAATTTTTTAATGTACATTTAATTTTAATGTACTATTTTAATTTTAATGTACTATTTTAATTTTAATGTACTATTTTAATTTTCAGTAGAAATAAATGTTTGAATAGAGGAACTTTAAAAATTATCAACTATATTAATGATTCCAAATAATAATATTTACCATTGAAACAACTGTACCAACAATATTCTCTTTTTATTTTTTCGTCTAGGACCTGATCCAGGAGTATGTATTGCATTTGGTGTCATTTCTCTTCAGATCCCTTTAATCTGGAACAGTTTCTCAGAGTGTTACTACTTTTTATGTCCTTGAGGTCTTTAAAAAGTACAAACCTTTTTACATTCTGTATGAAGTTGGATAATTCGCAGCTTGCATCCATCTGTGGTTTCCTCATGACTGAATTAATTTCATGAAGTCCTAACAATAATACCAAGAAAACCATGCTGAAAACTTCTTAGTATACCATGTGCAACGTGTTATTACCCAATCACTAGGGATATTAATCTTGTTCACCTAATTATGTTGGTGCATACCATGTTTTTAAAATCACACGTTCAACATTTTTTTTAACTTTTCAATTGGCTGGTATTTTGAGGGAGATATTCTATGATTATTGATCATATTTTATCCACCAGTTGTAATAACCATCATTGAACCTCACCTGCAACCTATTTATAATGGTTGACTGGGAGAAAAAAGGGAATGGAAGGTGAGAAGGGCGAGTTGGTTGTTTTGAACTATTTCTATCTCATGTTAAAAGAAAAGAAAGTCACATTAACTCTAAAATAATTTTTGTGTTTTTTATCTGTCTGATGAAGTCAAAGCCAGGTCTTTTGAACCATGGAGTGGAATTAAAATGTTTTTTTTTTTTTTTGTGGCACTGGGGATTGAACCCAGGGGCATTTTACCACTGAGTTGGACCCCCAGCCCTTTTTATTCTTTATTTTGAAACAGGGTCTCACTAAGTTACCATGTGCTGGCCTCAAACCTGCAATCTTCCTGTTTCAGCCTCTCAAGTACTGGGGTTACAGGCACGTGCCACCACACTGAGCTATATTGAAATGTTTTAAACAATGATATTCAGAATCATCTACAGTCAAGTAAAATAAGAGTCAGAATGTTTATCTTCTATTCCGGCCTTCAAATTAGGCATGTATAGTATAAAATATTATCTAAACAATTGCTGTGCAGATTTGGAAATAAAAAAAGATAATTTGTCCATTAATTGTGACTCAAACCTAATCATTTTGAGAGATTCTGGGATGTGACAAGGTTAGGAGCTGTAGCAGTCTTCATGTTACATGTGCCAATAGTTCCTTATGAGTCCCAGTTGATGTAAAACTGAAGTGTGAGAGTTTGGGGCTTAGGTCCTGAATATTAGGCATTGGGTGGCTCAGTGGGGTGATGCTAGGAGAAAAGTAACAGTAAAAAAGTATTCACTCTCTTGGGCTTTCACAGCAACCTACAGGCTTCAATTCTAGCTATTAAAATTCTTCATTGGATGTCTGAACTATGGCACCATATCTGCTCTCTTCTTTCGTTGTGAGTAGAAACCTCGTCTTATTCATCTACATATGCCTTCTACTTAGCACAATGCCTCGCCAATAGTAAGAATTCAATGTCACATTTTTGGAAAGATAAAAGAATGACTAAAACTTTGTGATCTAGTGTTTGATGAATTAATGGAGCAGTATCTGGATCTAAGGTCAATCAGGAATTGTACAGAGCCCCCTGGATTTGTGGTTATGGTAGGTATGAGAGGTTCCTGGAAGTAGCCATTCTAACAACTACCAGAGTAAAATTAACCTTGAGGAGTTTTGTGTACCTGCTCAACAGCTTTCGCTTGGGTAGATCTTTAGGTTTGAGTTGCTTTTGATGGCATGTAATCAGGTTCCCTCAGATAAAGGATAGACACTAAAAAGGAATGAAATGCCTTTGGGGACTTATGAACAATTCATTTTCCTCATTATTCTGTGAAGCCGAATCATAGAGATCATAAAGTGGTTACGGGAGTTGGCATTGAAGAGATCTGTGTTGAATAGCAGCTCTGTCAAACCCTCATTGAGCCCTAATTGAATTCAGCCAATCCTAAACTGACCTAAGGCAATTAACACTTTTATGTCAGTCAAGGTCTTGACAGTTAACAACTGACTTCTCTAAATTGCATAATTGAAGAGACTAACAAGAATGAGCAGAACTAAGGAAATGAGGAGATATAATGAAGAGACAGAACTACCAACAGCTGGAAGCCATTTTCACCTTTGACCTGGAAAGGAAAGGCGGTTCCACATCTCAGATACTGCCGGAGGCCTAGAGGTGGGACCACTGATGTGAGCTGTGAGAACAGAGGAAGGCAGCCACTGCAGAACCGCAGCAAGTTAAGTACATACCCTGACCTCTTCACACACACTGCATCTCCTCTTTCCTTCCAACCATTCCAACCCAATGCGAAAAGAAGCTCTTAGAGACCAGACTTTTCAGAATGTTGAACAAGGTAGAAAAGTATGGAGAATTGATTGGGAGGGAAATAGAGACAAGAGAGATTCCCTAATCTTATATTTCTCTTTCTATAAATAGGGAGTACATTTGCATCCTGTTTTAAGAAATAATGGATGCAAAGCATTTAGCATGCCTTTTAGAGCATTTTGTACTTATTAAATACAAAAGTCTCCTCTGAAAGTTTTCCTGAGTCTCTGATGGGAGGGATTCTAACTTGTGAAAACAATTCTTTTCTAATTAATCTCTTACTTTAAAACAGATGAAATATAATTCAGAAAAGTCTCTTGTTTTTAGGGTGTTCCTACACACATAGTTTATACAATTTCATATATTTCTGGCCTAACATTTTAATTCAAAAAGACATAGGCTCTGATCTGATTTCCAGATTCCTCAGTGGTTAACATGTCCTAGGGAATTGTGTATTTTATATGAGCCACTGAATTCTCAACTATAAAGTGAAGGTCATAATAACTCTACCTCAGAGATGTTTGTCCAAAAACAAAACATTGTCTATCTCACACATAATGGGCACTAAAGAGTTAGCGATATTATGCTTTAATATTACTATAAAAGCTAAATATGGCATATTTTATAAGGCATAAATAAATGTAAGTTAGGCTTTTGTTTTGTCAATCATTGCATTTTTAGTATCAAAAAGAATTATATCACATTGATACTTTAGAAACTGTCCTCAGATCATAGTATGCTAAGTTTTCAATGTAGGACCAATATCTTAACACAAAGACTGAGACCACAGTTAATACATAATCTATGTAACAAATCTAAGAAATGCCGCGAATCTCAATAATCCTTAGATGTATCTTAATGTTCTCCATTATATAATAGCAAAGATGATAAGAGCTTGACTCCAGATGTTCTCAGTAAAATGCCTTCTTGTTCAACCTGATTTCATTTTCTTTGGCCACTCAGCTATATGGAGTCATTTTGGACAATTACACAATTTTCCTTGCTCTGCTTGGTCAAGAGACACTAGGGGGAAAAATGTTTGGGAAATAATAGATTTACTCCATCTTTTCTTAGAGGACACTAGCAAATGTCACTGAGTGAGAAATGTTCTCGATGCAGAAGAATGCTCCAGTGTTGAGCATATTTACCATTCTTGATGACTACATCAAGCCCACGCCATCATCAGCATTCCTTGCAACACTAAGACCTGCAGGAAACCATTCCATTTGTAAAAGGTCAAACATTGGTAGCCCTAAGCTTTTGAAATGAAGCAGAGAAAACAATTTCAAAGCTATTTACTACCCCGTTGTCTGACAGCTTTTGTACCAGCTTCCAGTAAGAGAGATTTGCTTTTATAGTCACAATCCTTTAAGTAAATATGATGCTTGTGGCTACAAAATGCATTTGATTGCTTTCTTTGAGTCATAAGGCTTTTATCTTGTTTCTAAAATCATAAAGCCCACTAGGCATTGCATTTTTCCAGGAGTATTGACTGATGTCCATTCTATACATTTAGGTAATCAGATAAGGGTACATATGATGATAGAGTAACTTTGGTAATGCAGGAAGGAATTTATAATACATGAGGGCATTTTTTTAAACAATGGAATTAATGTGCCTTTTGTAGGGTAGGAAATTGTTACTACTGTTTTTAATATTTTGAATCCACTGTACTTCCAAGCCATTTTATGTATTAATGGGAACATATTTGGAAGTCCTTCAACATTGTTTAACAGAATGAAACATGGATACAAATTATTAAACTTGCTAACATACCTCTGGAATACTGTGGCAAAATAAGAGTAGTAAGTATAAAGAAGACAGAAGTTCATACAAAATCAGGTGTAATTCCTGCTAGGAAGTGATGGTTGAAATGCATTCGATGTATGTTTTAATAAAAGAATCACAGAAAAAAATAAATGTTTTTAAAATGAGCATCATAACATACTTAATTCATGATTTTAGGGGTTCTTAAACAATTTATAGGCTGCTATTTTTAAATGACTTTATTACCACTCTCTGTTGTGAAAAACTTAAATTATTATGCAACTTTCCTCCTATCAGATACTATAGGAAAAAAATTTGCTCTCAGGTATTGTGAAACAAGAAAAGAAAAATAGAATGATCTCAAACTTGTGTTTCAGTCTGTTTTTATACTGCTATAAACATAATTAGAGCTTTGTAAAACACATTCAGCTATTATGAGCCATTTTAGGTCAACAATTATGATGTGTCCCCAAATCCCAGATTTGTTCAACACATATTTCTAAATCTGTTCCATAACAAGTATATTAAGCTACAAGATAGAATGGGTACTCAGACAATATTCTCTCCTTCATGGAGTTTCAAGTCTGAAGGAATATTAAAGGATATAATTGAAACCTATGCATATGCATCAAAGAGTCCTCACTGGGGAAATTACATTAAACTAGAAATTAAAGGCTAACTAAGGATTAACAAAGTGGGTGACCATGGTTGCTGAAGAGAAGAGAAGGGCTGAGGTGAGTGAGGAGAAATATATTCCAAACTCAGAATGAGATAGATAAAAACTAGAGTGCACTCAAGGAACCACAATAAGTTCAAGGAGTCCAGTAAGGCTGCAGAATAAGGCATGACACAGAGAAAACATGAGTCTCAAGAATTTAAAATAGATCCACTTACATTGAGACTCACTAAGCACAAAAGGTCACCTTGCCAATTCAGACTCAAGAATCAACAAGCTTTGCTAATAAGGATATAAATTAGGGATATAAATAATCTTAAGGCCTGGGAAAAATAGGCAGAAGTTTGAGACCTCAGTCAATACAGATCCTCAGGAACTTCTTGGCACCTTAAAGTATGTTCTCCTTATTTAAAGATGAACTATCTAAATGATTCATGGGGTCGTTCTTGACACAAAAAGGAGTCATTTGGTCATGACACTTGTCTATTATATATTTCAATCATTGCATAGCTCATTTGGCATTTTCCTTAGAGCCATGCTTCATAAATCAGAGTCTGTATTTGTTTCCTATAAATAAACCTATACAAAGCTAGTATATCCTGCTAAAACCCTTCTATGTAGTATGACTCTCCCACTAGTAAATACTAATAATGTGCTTAAGAGCTGTCACTAACATATTTACAAGGCAATTTGACCCAGATCATCTTTCTGTTTTCAGAATATTCCATAGTAAAGCATGAAAATAGTTTGCAAGTTTAATTTTTTTCCCTCCCATCTCAAAATATATTACAAATTTTGGACATTATTATGAAAACAATGACAGTGGTTGGAAGACTTTAGCCTGATATGGAGTCTGTGGTAAAAATATGAAGAACAGATCAAGCCATACAAAATTGCAGACAGGAAGACTAGTTGCAAGCTTTTAGAATGTTGAGCATGACTTGGACTAGAGTTATAGAAATGGTGTCTGAGAGAAGGCAGACCAAGAGTTGTTTATGGGCCCCAAACCTTGGGACATTGTAATTAATTAAACATAGGTGGTGAAGGAAAGTGAGGAGTTAAGAATCATTCATATTTAAACACTGTAGTAGAGGGGGCCATCAGCTGAGATAAGGAAACAATAGAAGCAGAGAAGGTCTGGCAGTGAAGAACGAGTTCAATAGGACTGAAGATTCAACAAGCTTTACTAATAATAATAATGTAAACAGGAAGAATAAATGGCTCAAGAGAAAACTCTTGGCTTGAGATTGGGGAGTCACTGGGTTAAAAATGTTCATGTAGGCTGCAGAAATGGATGTATTGGTCTAAAAATATCAGTTAGGAAGAGAACCAGAAGAAAGGCTAACCAATATTATAAGAGTGGATAAGAAGAACAAAAGGAGCATGGTGTGGAAACAGGCGAGTCAAAGGCCGACCTTCTTAGAAATACAGAATGTAGGTGTGTCAGAAGCTTCTCCGCATCCCTAAGCAAGTGAGAACTGTCCTCTGGCCAGGTGCGTTGGCACACCTGCAATCCCAGTGCACGGCCAGTGCATGGTAACTTAGCCAGACTCTGTTTTAAAATTTTAAAAAATAAGACTGTGGGTATAGCTCAGAGGTTGAACCCCCCTGGCTTCCATTTCCAGTGCAACAAGAAAGAACAAAACTGTCCTCTGATTTTAACAATGTGGGACACTGGAATAAAATTCAAATATCAAGACAAAGGACAAATGGTGGTTAAACAACCTCTCAAAAAGGTTGGTTATCAAGCCAGGGGCAAAACTGAACTATAGACAGGTGATACGGGTTCATGGAAGAATTATAATATTATAAGAGGGTGAATATGTGTGCATGCTGGTAGTGGAGTCACAGTAGAGAACACTGTGAGGTAGAGAGGTACCTTAGCTCCTTATCTAGGCCATATTCAATTTTGAGATTTGTTTCTCTTTCACTATTCCAGAGAACCAGCAGAGGGGTCCTCATTAAAAAATATATGACATATTTTTGAAAATGAATATTAAAAAATCATCAGAAGGCAGATTGAGTCTGTATTAATTCTCAATTAATATGTGAAAGGTACAACTTGTAAGTAGGATTTGAGCATTACTATCTAGTAGGCCTTTACTCTTTTCCTTTTTTTAAAATCTTTTGAATCTGATGTGCATATGTGTCCCTGAGGAATAAAATAATCCATTCATTTTAGCTTAATCAAAAGAGTTAGAAAACAAAATGTGCTGTGCCAGTTATTATATAATGCAATCCTAATAACAGAAAAAATATTGACTTGCTATTGAATTATCCATACTATTCTTTCATTCTCATGATTAATGGAAAGCTGACCATGTTTCAAATGAAAAAGGACTGGTGCGCATTGATACATTGATATGCTCAGATAGCTCCTTAGATTTTAAATATGAAAATGTTGGCCTGAGTGAAATTTTTAGCTTAAATTAATAATAATAATATCAGTAATAATAGCAGCAATGATAACTTATTTTGTTTCAAAGAGATTATATCACTTATTCATCATCCTTAAGCTATATCTTCCTCCAGGGGAAGGAAGATTTACCCTTCTGTAATCAATGGCACTCCAATGAAAGATTACTTATTGAATTTAGCATTCAATATTTAAGCACAGAAGAAAGGAAAGATATCTAAGTGTGAAAAGTATCATGACTTTTCCTTTGTAATGTTTTTAATCAAATGAACTTAATAATCCAATGTAGGACTTTCAAGAATCATTCCCAAGTAAGAATAAATTGCTATTTTACGTTTTGATTGAGAGCAATGCGGTTCAAGATTTTGAATTCATCTAATCATGAAGGACTACTTAATATTTAGGTACAGAATATTCATGATAACCCTGCCTTTCAGTGAATTTACTGAGAGGAAAAAAAATCCTAAAACTGTTAAAACATAAAACAATTGCCAGGCAAGATAACATTTCTATTTGTTACAATTACACTGATGCTCCTTCCTGCTCTCCATTGTGAACATCTTTAAAATGCCATCAGGTTTATGACTCTATAAATCTGGAAAAATGTCTTACAGTAAAATAATGGTCATCTGTTTCTAAATTAAAATTGTATCGTAACACTGGGGGCTGATATCCATAAAATTGGTATCTCTTATAAGTAAAACATTAAACAAAGAGAAAATCCTTCTCAAATTTGTTATTTCTAACATAGGTAGGCACTCAAAGAATGTCCAAGAGGTAAATTTTTTTTTTCATATTGGAAAGTAAATTAAAGTGGACTAGGTTTCTTTTTTTTTTTTGTGGTATCGGGGATTGAACCCAAGGGTGTTCTACCTCTGAGCTACACCCCCGGTCCTATATTTTTTATCCTTTATTTTGAAACCGGGTCTCACGAAGTTGCGGAGGGCCTCACTAAGTAGCTGAGGCTGGCCGTGAACCCAGATCCTACGGTCTCCGCCTCCCAAGTACTGGGATTACAAGCATGCACCACCACACCCGGCTGACTAGGTTTCTTAATCTGGTATTGACCGCAAATGTGGTTGAAAATTCAGTTATCACAGTGGGAATGTGTAAAGAATTCAGTCATTACTTTTAAACTAATAGATGACAAACTCAGGAGTATTTATCCCTGAATAGGGAATCTATAAAGTGAATTAATATATAGAAGATAGATAGATGATTTAACAAAGGCCATGTCCGAATGGAAAATGTGTAGAACATTTCGACATTGGATTCTGGTTTTCCATAGGAAAGAGTATGAGCCACAGAAAGATTCCTACACAACCTATATGGGAAAACTTACTGGATATTTAGCTTCTGACTGAGCCCTTCTGAAATATAATCTAAGAAAAGATGGCAGCTTCCTCAGACCAAGTATCTCACCCACTATCCCTTACCCTCAGTTCACTTGGTATGATATCTCAAAGTACCACCATCAGGATTGCCGTTCAGGTTAGACATGCTATGTTGCCTATTAGAGGAAGCACATTAATGGGGACAAAATGGGACAGATACCACAGAATGTGGCACATTTGATTGTGTTCAAGGAATCTGGCTCATGTGTGCTGAGTACTGAGTCAGTGAGTTGCCAGCCAGAACAGACAGAAAAGAATTGCATGTTATTCAATCTTACTGTTCAGAGACTGACTTTTAGCTATATATTTTGCCCTCCTTTTTCTTCTTGCCTCTGCAGGGTCACTATATCCTACAATTTAGCTCTTTATGAAATTATGTATCATTGAATTAGCTTCTGTAGTATACCATATGGGGTCCAGTGCCAATCCACGCAGGGTCCTGTTCTTGGGTCCCTTACTAATTTAGTGAATTTAATCAAGATACTTCACCTAGGACAGGATGCTTATTCAGTCCCCTAGTAAGGTATGCTGGCAAATGCCTGTCATCACAGTACTAGGGAGACTGGACAGGAGGATCACAATTTTGAGCCCAGTCTCAACAAGATAGTGAGACCCTGTTTCAAAATAAAAAGTAAAAAGACAACTGGGGATATACCTCAAAGGTAGAATGCCCCTGGGTTCACTCCCTAGTCCCCCCCAAAAGAGTAATTTTGTCAGTGTATCCCACACCCCCATTTTTTGTCTTTATGATTATAGTCTATGTCACAGTAAACTTTCTTAGAGATATATTTTTGGAGTGTTGTGTGAAGTTTCTTCCAGATAAGTGTTCCCTCGTCTTTTCATGGAGTATGTGCAGTTTTAACCTTGGGCATTACCAAATGCTTTCCAAAATTCACAAATACATATTTACACAAGAAGTGCATGAGAATTTTATTTTATACTTCTATCACCATCTGATGTAAAACTTTTTTGTGTTTTCCAATCTTAAGGGAGGAAACAATTTCAGTGATATTTCAATTTTAATTTTGCTGAGTACTAGTTAGATTGAGCATATTTTGTTAATTGTTAATTTGCAGCCAACTTCTCAAAATTACCTGTATTTATTCCATGTCACTTTTATGCAGTTATTCAGTTTAATAAAATATTGATGTGCAAGAGGTCATTATCATTTCTAGATATTAATTCTGTTACTTAAACATTTGCAAAGAGATTATACGAATCAGAAGTTTAGCTTTTGGTTTTTGATACACATTTATCATTTAAATGTAGACACAGTTTTTCCTCTTATGTATTAACTTTTTAGGCCTTACTTAGATAATCAATACTTGTGATATTTTCTGTTTTCTTCTAAAATACTTTAATATTTATTTTTTCACATTCATGTCTTCAATCAACGTTGAGTTGGTTGTGTGTTAGTCAACTTTCCTCACTATAACAAATACCTGAGATAATCAATGTATAAAGAAAAAAGGTTTATTTTGAATAGCAAATTTAGATGTTTCAGTCCATGTCAGTTGGTCCTACTGTTTTGGGCAAGGTACTCAAAATGGTGGGAGTATGTGGTGGAACGATGACTATTCACTGCATGTCCAGGAAGTGAAAGAGAACCAGGAGGTGACCTGATCCCACTGCCCCCTTCAAGGGCATGGCACAATGACCTGGAGACCTTGCACTAGTCCCTACCTCTTACAGGCTCTGCCACCCCCAAACAGCATCACTTTGTGGAACAAACTTTTTGCTCACGGGCCTTTGGGGAACATTTAAGATCCAAACAATGGTAGATTGTGTCAACCTTCAAATATAATTTAGAAAACTCAGGAAGAGAAGTCTATTATACTTATCCATAGGTTTATCTTTCTGTTGTTCATCCTTCTTCATGTTCCAACATTTATCATTTATTTACTGATTTAAATTACTTATGGTAGCTATTCTTTTTGAGTAGATTTGCTGATGATGAATTCTTTTAGTTTTCTTTTATTTGAGAATGTCCTTATTTCCCTTCATTCTTGAAAGGCATTTTTGCTAGATGCAGAATTTTGAGTTAACAGTTCTTTTGTTTCAGTTCTTGAAAAATGTTGTACCATTTCCTTCTGGCCCCTGTGGATTTTGATGAGAAATTCACTGTCACTTGAATGATTTCCCCTGTAGATGATTTTCTCCATTATCCAGATTTTCTTGGTCACTAATATTCTTAGTTCTGTAGTTTGAATACAATGTAATTTGGTTTGGATATCTTTGGGTTTATCCTGGTTGGAGTTTACTTAACCTCTAGAATCTACAGGTTTATGCCTTTTGCCAATTTAAGATAATTTAATCTATTGTCTGTTTAAACACGTATTTGGTCCTACTCTGTCATCTTTCTTTCTCATACTTTGTTGACCTGAATATTATATATTTTTTACAGTCCCAAAGGCCCCTGATGCTCTACCAATTTTTTTTATTTCATTGCATTTTCTCTCTATTGTTCAGATTGGACAATCTATATTGTTTTGTCTTCAAATTCACTCTCCTTTATGTTGTTGAGTCTATTCATTAAGAGATTTTTTTGATTGCTATATTTTTCAAATTTAGTTTCTATTTGATTCTTTATATATTTTATTCTCCTAAATTTTCTATTACCCTAAAAAGACTTTTTCACTTGTGGTAAGCATGTTCATAATTGATCATTAAGTATTTTAATCATAGCTGTTTAAAAAGTTTTCACACATAACCCTCAGATATTTATTTATTTTTATTTTTTATTTTTATTTTTATTTTTTACAGTACTGGGGATGGAACCCAGGGGCATTCTACCTCTGAGCTATACCCCCAGCCTTATTTCTTATTCTTTATTTTGAAACAGGGTCTTATTAAGTTGTGGAGGGCCCCACCAAGTAGCTGAGGCTAGCCGCGAACCTGCAATCCTCCTATCTCAGTCTCCCAAGTACTGGGATTACAAGTATGAGCCACCATGCCCGGCCTAACCATCACATTTATGTCATCTCAATGTTGGTATTTGTTGGTTGTATTTTATTGTTACTATACACTTTTTCTGTTTCTTGGTATAATAAGGGATTTTTTATTAAAACCTAGACATTTTGAGCATTATGTTCTAAGAGTTTGAATCTTCATGAAATAGTCCATGTTAGTTGGTTTCCTCTGAGAGCACTTCAGTTAGGGGATGGGGGCAGTCACCTTCTTCTACCATGTGGAGTCCAGATTCCCTCCTAAACTCTGCTGATGTGGGGGACGTGAGATATGGCTCCTCATTACCCTCAGTGGCACCACTCTACCTGAGAGGCACATGCGCCCCTGACTATTACTACTTGTGCAGCCTCCACTGGTGCCACGGGGGCATGGCTGTGTTAACACAAGTAGCAGTGAAGTCTCTGACTACAGCTTCTTAACCAGCTTCACCTTCCTGACTACAGCTAGAGGAAGTAATCTACCTTTAAGGACTTAGGATTTATATTATTAGAGATGGCCTACCAGCAAAATATAGAATAATTTCCTGTGTTATATAGTCTGTCACCTTAATGACAACTGCAAAGTTCTCTTTGCAGTATAACATGACGTACTCCCAGCTTCCAGGAACTAGGCATGGACATCGTCATTGGGAGTCAACCCACCTAACTTCCATGAAGTAACCTATGTAACATTGCTCAATAGCAATCAATGTGAGCCATGTATAGAATTAAATATTCAATATATTAAAATAATTGGAAAAATAAATTGATAAAATTGGTTTTAATTGTACATTGAAAACAGTATATCCAAACTATTATCATATCAATATAACAATTTTAAAAGCTATTTTATTAGTGCATTGCAATTATATATCATAATGAGGTTCAATGTAACAAAAGCATTCACACACATAGCTCCTAAAATATTTCCCTCTGCATCCCACTCTTCTTCCCTCCTTGAGATATTTTACGTTCATTTTCTTATATTAAATATTTTATACTTCCATACATCTTTATTAAGACTAGTCATGTTTGAATCCCTAATAGCTACATGTGGGCTGTGGCTATATCTTGAAGAACTTGGATTTAAAGTATTTTGATTAATACAATAGGAAATTTTATTTACTGGAAGGGAGGGAGGGGGAAATAGAGGTTTGAGGAAGGAAGCAGACCAAATATGGTTATGTTTATATATGAATGTGTCACTACCAATAGCACTATCATGCATGGGAGGGTGGGGTGCATAAGGAAATGTACCAAGATGTTGTGTGCATTTATGAATATATCACTTTGAATCTCACTACAATGTGCAGCTACAATGCACCAATAAAAATTATTGCCAAAAACATAATCATATTAATAAGATTAGAGAGATTGGCATGGGAATCATTTATTCCGATGAATGAGGATTTCATTTTGTTATAAAAGAAGGATTAGTTTTTCATTTTAGTATTTTTATGGTAGTTGAGGTATAAAATTTATAGTGATTGAATTTAAATGTGAATATTTGATATATAAGCCAAATCACTTCCCTTTGATGGCTTCTATCTTTATACTAGTTAATACTTAAAACATTTTAATTTACTAAAGATTTTTAACAAGTAAGTTTTGTTTGTTGCATGTTTCATTGAGTATTTTTGTCTGTTGTTAATGTTGATATTAGAGCCAAAAGTGGTGCTGCACACCTGTAATCCCAGTACTTGGGAGGCTAAGACAGGAGGATCTCAGGTTCAAGGCCAGCCTTCACAATTTAGCCAGACCCTCAACAACTTATTTTTCAAATAAAAAATAAAGTAGGGATAGGGGTGTATCTCAGAAGTAGAGTGCCCCTGGGTTCAATCCCAGGACCAAACTTAATAATAATAATAATAATAATAATAGTAATAATATAAAAATCAGTGCTGATATTAGAGGCTTGAAATTATTGGAGTTACCATTTAGTCATTGGTTTGATTCATCTTTTTCATCAACTGAATGCAGAATGTGCCCTACCATTTTACATTTTGCAGTGAATGTAACTAATGTACTTTCTAAATAGGTGTTCTGGTTTACTTAGTATTGTCAGTAAAACTTTAAATGTATTTGTGAGGAAATTGGATTATATTTTGCAGAAAATGAATTGTACTTATCTTAATTAAATCTTTTGTTGATGATTAAAGGACCTGTCTCATCTCAGGGCCATATTTCCAAATTTCAGCGAATTCTTGGTAGTGTTTTATATGAAAAATAGGACATTAGATGGATCTATTCTAATTACAAGGCAAAACCTAGAAATGCATTTGTCCATAAGTTTTGTGATTGAATCCCTACCTCTAAATTTGAACACAGGAAAAAATGGTTAATTTATGGTTTCTCTATTTTGCTTTTTTTATGGAAACATCATTTTACTTTCTTATGATGATTTTTATACAAGTATTACACAAAGGGAAAAATTAATGATGTTTGTTAGTGTTGAAACAGAATAAAATATGAGTTGTATAATTTTCTAGCTGCTGTAGAGGAGCATCTTGAATATATATGTATGTATATATATATCATATCATGTATATATACATATGTGTACATATATACATAATATATGTAACACCTATATGTAAATATACAGGTGATAATCAAGAATAGTACTTGAATTTAAATCCAAATATATACATATATCATATCTATATGATAGAAGGAAAAAACTAGTTGGAAGTAAGGAACTCTTGCATAGTAAATAGAAAGACTGATAAAACAAGGTTTAAAGTTATTTCCTACTCATAGGAGAAAGCCATTTGAAGAGCCGTTAGTTGGACATGGAGATCGTTTTTCTTTTGTTCTATGTTGTGCTTTTGTCATTTGCATCACTCAGAACACAGGGTCACAAAAAGCTCACAATATAAGAACCCATGTTAAATGGACTAGGTGTTGGTTATCATAATGCCAATGACTTAGCACAAATTACAAAAATCTCACCAAACGTTAATTTGAACTCATTTCCTTGCTTATCTTGACGTAATTTGTAATCTATATCATGGAATATTTGGCTTTAAAGAATATTTTTTAAAGTTATTACCTAAGATATTTTGGAAGGCAGGTATGCTCACCACTATACCACTAATGCCTTGTTATTTAAGACATTATAAAAATTATTATTCACATTTTCTATATTCTTATGAGGCCCCACCAAACATTTTTAATATGAACAGAAATTGTTTAATTTCTTAGGTTGTTCTTTCAAGTTTTCAAAAAATCAGGTTTGCTACTCTGCTTCCCTAGTCAGTGTGGTCTCAGATTAATCTACAGAGTGTCAATAAATCAAAACTCCTTTATTCATGCACAAAGTACACTCAGTCAATTTTACCTTCTGCTCAGTTTCTGGTATTATCTAATCTTGGATCTATACTTGGACATTTAATATATAATTTAAGAATATGATATTGACTGACTATATGTATTAGTTTGAACTACTCATGAACTATAATATTGATAAAACATTTCAAAATAAGAAAAATAATACCTCTAGTTGTTATTAGAACACAGTATTTAATAACTCATTTGATTTTCCATGATAAAAAAGCCATTATCTCTTAGAGATATTTATTAAAGTTTTTTGATACTATATCTGGTATATATAATTATATTTTTAATGTTTTTATTATATAAAAAAGTGAAATGTTTTCTCATATATATTCTTTGTGTGTATGTGCATGGTACTAGGGATTAAACACAGGGGCATTCTACCTCTGAGCTATTCTCTCTACAGCCCTATTTTATTTTTTATTTTGAAACAGGTATTCACTATGTTGTGGAGGGCCTTGCTAAGTTACTGAGGCTGGCCATGAACCTATGACCCTCCTATCTCAGGCTCCTAAGTACTGGGACTACAAATGGGTTCCACCATGCCCAGCTCGTATATATTTTTTTCCAAGTACTCTTTTTTGTTCTCTTTTCTTATCTTTTATATTGAAATAACAAACTTGCAGAAAAATTGAAAGGATATTAGAAATCATGCACACTTGCAATTTTACTTTGCTTGCTTGATTATGTCAAGTTTTGAGAAGTTCTGAAGTTCAATACTGTCCTTCATGGTAACCAACCAAAACAGAAAGTAAAATATTTTAATTTCTATATCTCTTTAATATTTTTAATCTGAAACATTTCTTTGGATTTCTTTGTCTTTTGTGATCTTGAAATTTTTTGAGTGTATGCCAGGTAACATGTAGATGTCTCACAATTTGGGTATATATGTGGTTTTTTTTGTGATTAGATTCAGGTTATGCATTTTTGTCAGGCATCTATAGAGGCAATAGTACATCCTTCTCTCTGTACTGAATGAAGAAGTTTCTACAATGTTAATTGGTCCTGCAACTGGTGATATTAACTTTGATTACATGGTTAATGTGATGTGCACCAAGTTACTTATTTATTCTTCCATTGACACTTAAGCATGAGTGACTCATGTACTTCCCAGGATGAAACATCTAACTGCAATGCAGGACTCTGCAGATCTTACTCTTTCCTTCTGGCTTTAATTCTTTTGGGAAGATACTGAGGAATGGTTTAGATGGGCCATACGATAGGTCTACTCCTGGTCTTTGGAGGAACTTCCATACTGTTCTCCATACTGGTTGTACTAATTTATAATCCCACCAAAAATGTATAAGCATTCCTTTCTTCCCATATTCTCTCCAGCATTTGTTATTGTTTGTGTTCTTGATGATTTCCATTCTCAATGGTGTTAGATAGATCTCAGTGTAGTTTCGATTAGCATTTCCCTGATTGCTAAAGATGGTGAATATTTTTATATGTTTTTTTTGGCCATTTATATTTCTTTTGAGAAGTATCTATTCAGTTCAATTGACCATTTTTATTGTGTTATTTGTTTTTAGTGTTAAGTTTCTTAAGTTCTTTGTATATTCTAGGTATTAGTCCTCTATCAAAGGAGTAGCTGGCAAAGATTTTCTCCCATTCTCTAGGCTCTCTTGCCAGACTCTTGATTGCTTCCTTTGCTGCACAGAAGCTTTTAAATTTGATGTCATTCCACTTATTGATTCTGTTTTATTTCCTGAGATTTGGAGGTCTTATTGAGGAAGTCTTTACTAGCATCTATGTATTGGAGAGTTGATACTATGCTTTCTTCTAATAATTGCAAAATTTTGATCTAATTTCTAGGTCTTTGATCCATCTTGCGTTAATTCTTGTGCAGGCTGAGAGATTGGTATCTAATTCCATTCTTCTGCATATGGATATCCAGTTTTCCCAGCATCATTTGTCGAAAAGGCTGCCTTTTCTCCAACATGTCTTTGGCTTCTTTGTCAAAAATCAACTGGCTATAAGTGTGAGGATTTGTACCTTCTATTTCATTGGTCTATGTATCTTTTTTTGGTACCATAGCTCTGAAATATAATTTGAAATTGGGTATTGTGATGTCTCCAGTGTGGTTCTTGTTCTTTGGAATTGCTTTGGCTATTCCGGGTCTTTTGTTCTTCCATATGAATTTTAGGACTGTTTTTTCTAGATTTGTAAAGAACGACTGTGGTATTTTGATAGGAGTTGCACTGAATCTGTAGATCACTTTCAGTAGTATGGCCAATTTGAATATATTTATTCTGCCTATCCAAGAATATGGGAGGTCTTTCCATCTTCTAAGGTCTTTTCAATTGCTTTCTTTTGTGTTCTATAATTTTCTTTCTTTTTTTATTTTTGTGTGTGTGGCACTGGGGGTACTGAGGATTGAGCCTAGGGGCATTCTAATTTGAGCTATACCCTAAGCCCTTTTTATTTTGTGTTTTATAACAGGGTCTAGCTAGGTTGCTGAGAGTCTCACTAAATTGCTGAAGGTGTTATCAAAATTGCAGTACTCCTATCTCATATTTCCAAATCCTGGGATTACAGGCATGTGACCCCATGCCTGGATTAGTGTTCTATAATTTTTGTAGAGGTATTTTACCTCCTTGGTTAGATTTATTCCTAAATATTTAATTTTTAGGCTATTGCAAATGGAACTGTTCTCTAGATTTCTTTTTTCGTGGATTCATGGTTTGGTGTACAGTAAAGCTATTAATTTTTGTAAGTTGATTTTGCATCTGGCTACTTTGCTGAATTTATCAGCTGTTTAAGGCTTTTTATAGAATTTCATATAAATGTTACCATACAGTGTAAAGTATTTATTGGCTTCTTTCATTGAATATAATGTTTTTCAGATTCATTCATGTCGTATGTACCACTAGTTTATTCTTTTTAATTGTGGAGTAGTATTCCACAGTTTGAAGATAACATAATTTGTTCATCATTGGTCAATTCTTTAGCCGGGGCACTGTTAGAGTATGCAATTTTCAGCGTATGAACTTATTTTGGTGATTTTAGGTCTACTTTATTTGAAATGAATTTGATTTCTATTAAAGTAGGAAACTGAATTCAGATATATAAGAATACAAGGTGAGTGAATTAAGTTTCAATCAGGTGGGCTAAGAATTTTAAGAAGTTTACAGCTCAAAGAAATGTTTTCCCTGATCACATTAAGGAAATGATTAAGAGGATATACCTGGAAAGATTCTAGAGGCTATTGGGAGATATTTTGTCTTAAACATTTAGTTTACATCAAATTACTTTTCATGAATAAATAATAAAACATATTAATTTCTGTATAAAAAGAGAACTTTGAGCTGTGATGGTATTTTTCTGAATTGCTAGAAAAATGAATATCAGATATCAGAAAATGAATATCATGATATCAGAATTAAAAATAGGAAGGAGACATTATGAGAGAATATTAGAATCTATAGAAGCAAATTAATAGGGCATCTGAGGAAAATCAGAGCTTAAGTCAAATGAAAAAAGGAAGAAAGGAAGATAAAACAATAAGATTAATAAGAAATATATTTAGAGAGAATAAACGGGGTGCTAATGAAACATACATTGTTTAAAAGTAAATTTGAAAAACCTATGTAATGTTGTGATCAGGAAAAACAACTTTGGGGTTATATATTAAAACATTATTATTTTAATATTTGGGAATTAGGCATATAAAGGAAATATAAAAAATGCTATTGGAAGATATTCTACCAAGTAAAATAATAGAAATAATAGTGATTAGGAAGAAGTCTAAGAATAATTATGTTTTCAAGTGACATCAGAAAGATGGCAGAATAGGCGTTGCCCACCCATATGCACCTACAGCAACAATTTCACAGCTATCCGTCGATGAAAGTGCCCATAAGAGAACTTTTGAATCCAGGTATGAGGCTTAAAAGCCCCAGTGGAGTCCAAGACTGAGGATGGCTGTTTTGATAGGGCAGACCCAGACCTAAATGGCAGCTTTCATGACCGTGGTCCTGGATCCAGACTCAGAGACAGCATGAAGCCCAGTTTACTTGGGCTCATTCCTGTTAGCCCTTGGCAATGCTACCAGAACATTTACCAAAGGACCTGGAAAAGTCATGCCCCCTTGTGCCCCTGGTGACAGAACCACTGATTTCAGTCCTGGCTGTGGATCTTTAAAAGCCTGGAACTTGGCTGCATCCCCTCCCAGTCATGGTCCAGGAGCAGTCCTGCCTACTCAGGGATTTGCCAGAAGAAACTCCCATTCATGCCTCTAGAGTCACACAGGCAGACTCAGTCTCAGCTGTAGACCTTGAAGCATCCCTGTAACTTTACTCCAGTCTCTCTCACCCATGGTGCAAGGCCAGTTCTGCCTGCTAAGTGATCTACCCAATGATCCAGTGAACAGAGAGAGCCACCATCACTGATACATTTGATAAAAAGACTACTGACTGCAGACCCTGAAGCGTGCACTAATCCTAGCACTCTCCGTACTGACCACTTGTGATCCAACAGTAACGAGTACTTTATCTTCTTATTTTGGTATTCGATATTGGAACAACTGCTATGGTTCCAATATGGTTGTTCTCCAATGAAACTCATATTGAAATTTAATCCCCATTATGACATATTCAGAGGTAGGTCTAGGGTGGGGCCTTAAGAGGTGATTAGAACTCTGTTTTCTTGAATGGGGCAACCTATTCATATATTTAATGGGTTAACGGGTCTATGGATTATCTCAAGCCTAGGTCTGCTATAAAAGCCAATTTATCTAGGTCATTCTTGCTCTCCCTCTCTCTCATCACATGAGGTACTGCACTGTCTTGGGACTCTGCTAACAGGCTAGCACCAGATACAGTTTCTTGATCTTGGACCAGAGTGATGCATCAAAAATTTTTTCTTCATAAATCACCCATTCTGAGACATTTCGTTTTTAGCAACAGAAAATGGTGTAATGTAACCCTCAAACAAGGAAGGAATGTAGAAAGGGAAGACAAAACCTGGATTCTAATTTTTTATTAGCAAGCTTTCTCATGGTTTAGTTTCTAACTGACTCAATAAGATCAAATTTAATTCACAGTGACCATCAATATTCAAAATATAATTTGTGTTTCTATTTAACTCCACAAAGAACTACTATTCAAGCCTTTCTGTGCACAAGATAGAAGTATGTATCCCATTTTTACTTATATACAATAAGTAGCAGTATGAATTTTCTTTGGTTTAAGAAGGCCTCTGTCTAAAAATATGCATCTACTTATCTAATAGTGTTATACTTGAAAAATTATTCCTACTTTAAAAATCTTAATTTTGTTCAAATTACAAAGGACTGATAATTAGATTATCACTTACTTTATATAGCACATGCATGATATTAAAGAATCAATACCAAAATGCTCCATTTTATGGTAAGAATACCTATTGTGTTTTTTAGAGTTGTGGAAAATATACCTAGCATTAAATTTACCACATTAATAATTTTTAATTATACTGTTAAAAAAGTGTTATGTGTAACTAAATTGTTGTGCAACAGTTCTCAGAACTTTTGTCATCTTGTAAATTGGAACTCCATACCCATTTAATAACTTTCATTTCTACCTCCCCTCACCTCTGGCAACCATTATTCTACCTTCTTGATCACTTTTGATTCTCCATATCAGTAGCATAATACATTATCTTTCTGTACCTGGCTCATTTCACTTAGCATAGTGTCCTCATATTGCCTGCGTGTATTTTGTTTACACATTTATGGGTTGATGAACACTTGTGTTGCTTCCACCTTTTCCTATTGTGAGTAATGTTGCTGCAACCATGGGGGTGCATCTATTGTACTTCTGAATTAACCTAAGATATGAGACTTAACAATTTCACACGCTCCAAAGCTTTACACTTAATTTTAAATAAATTTCCAAGTTGAAAAAGTAGAACTGGCATTTTACTTTTGCCTTTCCCTTTTTATACCTGGAAATTTCAGATGATCATGTTTTGGAAAAAATGTTTCCATTTCAGAAAGCCCTGCATTTTGAGAGATAACAAATGAATTTCAGAGCTATCTGAAAAGCTGCACATCCTGTAAAAAACCAGGATCCTGTTTTTCCTTATCTAATACTGAAACTTTTGCTTCTTATCCAGATTAATCCACATATTATCTCATCAGAATTTTCTACTCTTATAATAATTCAAATAAATAGGGATTTCTTTATTCTGGAATTATATATTCAGTATTTTTGAGGGTTCTAAAAATAGCTTTATTGAGTAATAATTGATATATAATAAGCTTAATATATTTAAAGTGAATGATTTATTAAGTTTTAACATTCCTATGCACCCATAAAACCATTACCACAATCAAAATAATGAATACATTCATCACAGAGGTATGGAGAAATCATCATTCTAAAAATTTCCTTTTGCCACTTTTTCATCTAAATCTTCTTGCTCTTTGACTACACAAATTTTGAAGCAATTTCACTTTATCCTGGAGAGTCTTAATAGAACAAATGGCACAATTTTTATGGAGATAGCTAGACTTGAGCAGAATTCATTTTTAAAAAAATTTAGTCTAATTTAATTTTTATTAGTACATACTAATTATATAGACTTGTGGGCTTCATTGTGTCCTATCTGTATATGCATATAACATATCGACCATTCCTACCCCCTCACTACCTACCCACACCTTCCCCTCTCCCCCTGCTTGCTTTTTTCTTCTACATTGTGTTATTTTATTTTTTTAAATTGATACATATGAGTGAAAATGTGATCCTGTCTTTCTGCATCTGGCTTATTTTACTTAATATAATGATTTGAGTTTCTTCAATTTTCCTAAAAAATAATGACACAATTTTCTTGTTCTTTATGGCAGAATAATACTCCACTATGTATCTATGCCATGCTTTCTCTATCCACTCCTTTGTTGACTGGCGTCTAGGCTGTTTCCTAAACGTGGCTATTGAGAATCGTGCCATGATAAACATGGGTATGCAGGTATCTCTGTATACCTGCATCTTTGATTATCTATCATTTGATTATTTTGGATATAACCCCAGGAGGAGTAGAGATAGATATGGTAATTCTACTCTTAATTTTTTGAGGAAATTCTATCCTGATTTCAATAGCAGTTGTACTCATTTACATTCCCACCAACAGTGTATGAGAGTTCCTTTTCCCTCCCCATCCTTACTACCATTTATTACTTGTATTCTTTTTTTTTTTTTTTGTGGTACCGGGGATTGAACGCAGGGGCGTTCTACCTCCGCGCTATGCCCCCGGCCCTATTTTTTATACTTTATTTTGAAACCGGGTCTCACGAAGTTGCGGAGGGCCTCACTAAGGGGGGAGAGAGAGAGAGAGAGAGAGAGAGAGACAGGGAGAGAGAGAGA
The DNA here is from genome assembly GCA_004027185.1 of Glis glis. NCBI lineage: Eukaryota > Metazoa > Chordata > Mammalia > Rodentia > Gliridae > Glis > Glis glis. Next base: position 106 of record PVJS01008780.1, on the reverse strand, counting down.
GAGAGAGAGAGAGAGAGAGAGAGAGCTGAGGCTGGCCGCGAACCCCAGATCCTCCGGTCTCTGCCTCCAAAGTACTGGGATTAGGAGCGTGCGCCACCATGCCCGG
>PVJS01008779.1:0-52151 GCA_004027185.1 Glis glis | reverse complement strand
TCAATCCCCAGTACTGCAAAAAAAAAAAAAAAAGGAAAGCCAGTCACACATTCAGAAAGGTACGAAAAGGTGAGAGAAGGTTATCCCCTGACCTGCGGGACGAGGATGCGCGGCTCCACAATGCCACCTGTCCTGCCCCGCCTGCAGACACCTTCGGACCCTTAGATCACCCTCGTCTTCCCAATTAGCTGCCTGCTGCGTCTGGTTGACATGGCCTCCTGACTTGATGGTAACTGTTTTTTCTGTTTACTATTTTCTCTCCTTCTTGATGTACGTGGTGACTGTCCTTTGCTAATCAGAGTGCTGGCTTCTAATGAGTTTCAAAGGCCCCTTGTTGGGAATACGGCTGATATGAAGCCATGTTCACCCAGCCACTCATAATTTATTTCCTGCAACCACCTCTAAAACTATACAAAAATATGAAGATTTCCCTAACACACATGGCAATGTCTACTTAGATTTCTGTGGGTGGTCCGATGGTCCGATTCCATTTGCAGCCAGAATGTGGATTTCTTTGGACTTAGCAATGGTTCTACTGCTCCTTATCCTAGGAACAGACTCTTCTAATGATCTGACCTTGAATTTCAAACTTAACTGAGGTTGTGTTTGTTTTAATATAAAATGTCTTTGAAAACTACAAAGCACTGTTCGTGGAGCTGCTTCTGCTCTTGTTTCTACCTCCAAGGTGCGATTGCAGGGGAACTCTCTGCACCTCACCCCCAGGCTCCAGGCCTGAATTCGAGATTTCTGACTTTGCTAGCTGGGATGTAACCCAAGCTTTGAAGCGCCACATGGGTTCGCGTCTGGATTTTGTCTCCATTGTTTGGCAGAATCTATCTCATCATTTGCTCCTCTTACATGAGAGTGCTTTTATTTGCACAAGTAGAATGACATCTTAGGCTAAGCCGAGAACAAAAAGAAGGCTATGGGGTCACCCTGTGACTTAGTCAGCTGCTACCCAGAGTGCTCTTGGCATCCCAAACAGAAACTCCAAGGGCAAATAACCAAGCATGCTTTAGACCCACAGCTCTGTGCTCTGCCTCGCCACGTCCCTACATCACACTGCTTCTCTATAACACATCCCACACCTCCAATCAGTGGGGAGGGACATGGCAGTCCCCTGTGGCCCTGTGCACACATGTTCCCTGAGATGTCGCTTGCTGACCTGATCTTCCTCTGTGTATAATACTGGTGGTCCTGTTAAGCACACCCAAAACTGGCCAAGTTGCTGCCCTTATAGAAATAAGCAAGTATTCAGATATTTAAATCCCTGCATATGACTTTTCACTTGAAATTTAGATGGACAGTCTCTAGAAGACAAGGAATTAAAAAATAAAGAGGTTGTGACCAGATGTTTTTTTTTTAAGGAAAAGTCTTTGCAAACCCTATGGCCAAAATCCTGGTGTTTGTACTGGAAAAGGGAAGGGAAAAGAAAGATGCCACAGCCCACAGAAAGGAGAAGCCCTCCGAGTCACCAAGTTGCCATCCAGTCTGTGGCCCTAATAGTCACAGCGTCACATCCTGGGGCATGTATGTCTCCTCTCCGCCCCTATGCCACCAGCCTCTTTCTTGCTCTAAGGGAGGTGGAGACCTTGTTCCTCGCTGTTGTCATGGGACCACTGTGAGGTGTCATTAATAAAGAAACTTGTAAGCACTTGGAAGTCGTGGGGTGCTGGTGTCAGCATGGATGAGCTGTTGGGGTCACTGTTGTCAGAGCTGAGGCTTCCAAAGCTGTCCCAAAGTAGTGATGAAGTCAAAAGAAGGCTACCTCTAGAGGAAAGCAAGGGATCCTGAACTGCCCACATCCCCAGGTGGGGCCCGGACAGTCCCTGGAACAGAACTCAAAGGAGGAGCCGAGTGGCTCTCCCACTCTGAGTTGACTTTTCTGATAACAGTATAATAAGCAAGTTGAGATTGCCTGATGTTTGCATCAGGATTTGTACTTGCTAATGACAGAAACCATCACTAAAAGATGTGAGGCTCCAGGATTGTGAGGGCAGAGGAGCAGGACTGTGGGCCACACAGAGGGATGATGGCCACCCAAGCTGGGCCCTGGGAGTGAAGACACAGTTGCCTGCCTACCTGGTCAAAGACCCACACCACGTCCTGTGGGCACTGCAGGCTGCTCCTGGACCCCGCCCCTCCAGGCTATCAAGGCCACTCCTGATCCCTGAGGACTGACAGCAGCTGTGTCCTTTTACAAGCAGAGCCCCGGTCACAGGCCTGTACTTAGCTGCAGCCATGACTTGAAGGGGGTTTGCTGTTGATAGCAATGGAGCTATGCACAGGAGGCCATGCAGGGACAAGGAGAAGGAAGGATTGGCTCAGGTCCGCCGATGCATGATTCATAAATTAAAAGGGCTAGTGTCTATGTCAGATAATAGATAAGCAACTGTTCTTTAGTAGGCTTATTATATTATAAATATTGGAATAGTTATATATGATGTGATACAATCTGGATCGCACAACACCACCAGTGTGCCATTGCAGGGCACACGTCCACAGGATGGTCACAGGCTGTGCTCACATAGCCAGGGTGCAGGTCCCAGCGGAGCTGCTGGGAGTTCTCTGAAAGTGGAGCCCACTCTTCTTTTCTATCATCTAGCACACGGTCCATACTGACACTGTGGGAACGCGGTGATTCACAGAAGCCTGTAGTTAGAAGAACTAGACAAAGCCATGTGGGTGATGTCGTTCTGCAGTCTCCCCAGCATGTGCCCTGGGGACCTGGGACCTACTCCATGTTTGAAGGGAGCACAGTGAGATGTGACACGCACTCCCCACCATATAAACATCGAGGCTGAGGGAATTCAGCATCCACACTGGACAACACTCTGTTCTCAACGACGTCAAAGTTTTGGAAAGCTGGATTCTGGTGGTTGTCATATTGGAAACCTAGCAGTGTGAGAACAACAATGTGACTAAACAGGACGGTGGTGGGGGCTGATCTGTTGCTGGAGATTGAAAAGTTGTTCAGTGCACAGCAGGTACGAAAAATCCCACCCACCCATGTGTGCGGTTGTTTAAGAATGAAATCAATTTGCAGTTTTCTTTTCATGTCTGTTTATTTTTTCAAATAGCTATCGAGTTGCAGCACATAAATATCAGAGTGGCTCTTTGGATCTATCTGCTTAGCTGTCTGACCTGCGAGGCACTCCTCCCATCCTGGGATGCTTTGAGAAAATCACTGATTCACGAGAAGGGCACTGTGAACTGGGGGCTTGGGGACCTCTGGAACAGTCTAATCCAGGGCTTCTCCCTAGGGGACATTTTCAGTTTACTGATGACAAATATGAATTCTATTACCCAGTGAAGCCCTGGTAATCAATTTGCACACTGGAAGGCCTCCATAGCTTCTGACACTCATTATTTGCATATAATCTATGGGAATTCTCTACCACCAAATAAATGAACACCCGGGGACAGGACAAGCTATGCCGTTTGTGGGCCATTTAAAACACAAAGCCAAGATGAGTGTCTGTATGGTAATTCGCCTGCAGCTGAGGGGAAGGGCATATTCCAAGTGTGTCTAATACGTAGGAAGTCATTCAGAGTATAAATAATAAAAGGCAGCTTTCTGGCTCTGAGTTGACTTATTTCTGAGGGAGGTATAGCTAGCACGTCAAGATGGTCCTCTGGGCTTCCCTGAAGAATAACGTCTGTATCCTGTAACAAAGAATGATTTAACCCAGCATGCTTTACATGATCCTATTCAGGGCCTCGAGCTGATAAGAAAGGCATTAATCATAAATATGAGAAACTAATACTTTAAGTCCTGGCTTTCAGGATCCTGGTAGTCTCCTGTCCCCCGACTAATTACGTACAGTCAAGGAGGCTCATTCATGTAAATATGTGTTTTGTCGGTAATGCAAAACCTGATCTCGCTCTTGAAACTTCAGCTCCGCTCACACGTGCAAATTTTATGTGGGATCAAGTAAAATTGGCCGCGCCAGGCATGATTAAAAAGCGGATGGAAACAGGATAGACATCGCCATTTGCTTGGCTTTGACGAAGTCTTAATTAAAGTAGGAAAATTCCCCCAGTGTAGCATGTTTGCGAGATTTTAAAGATAATTGTTTCTTCCAAATGAAGTGAAGTTTTTTTTTGTGGGGATAATAAAATAATCCTAATATGCAATCATAACAATATTATTAGTTGCCTAGGACAAGTAAAATCTTTTATACCCGTGATTTTCCTATACACACATGGTGAAAAGCTCTCATGACCTAGAAGTCGATGAAGATCCTTGTTTATATAACGTTGAGCTCTTGTGGTGGGAAGAAAAAGCGGACCACGGATACTGGAGTGGTCAGGCTGGGGTCTCTCCACTCTGTCACAACCCACTCTCTTGTTTTATTGTGATAAAATTCACATAAAATAGAATTCACCACTTTAAAGCATTTTGAGAAGTCCACGCCAGTGGCATTTAGTACATCCACGATGACATAGAGCCGTCACATCCAGTGTTAGAACTTCTCATCACTCCAACGAAGCAGCGGGCCCGTCACCCACCAGCCTTTGTTCAGAAAGATTCTTAGGGCAAACACGATTCACTTACAAGATGCCCTAAGCCACTGAGTGGCAAGCTGTGGTCATGAAGATTCTGTTTTATTTCCGCTCGCTGGTAGATTTGAGAATGGCACCAAGTTCAGTTCAACATTGTACTCTGAGTAAGGTCACCATCCACAAACAGGGACGATCTTTGCTGTTTTTTTTTTGGATTTACATCATTGGAATAAGATGATCTATAACTGACAATGAAGCTTAGATATGTCTGGGAAGAAAACAGCAACATACCAGGCTTAAAATGCAATATTAAAGGCTGCTTAGCAGCTAAAGAGGGTTTACGCCAAAGAATGGTGGATGTAATTTCCTTGAAAAAAATTATAAGCAAAAGGATTGGATTTAATCTGATATCACCACTGGAGCCTGCCGCAATTTGTGTGCAGCATTTGGGTAGTACCTAGGGCCAAGAAGATGATCCTGAATTAGCATAGCATACAAATCAGCTTTTCGATTTTTATCAGATTATCGGCATTACTGGCTAATGCTGATGTGTTCAGTGACATGCAGTAAGCTCTCTCAGGCGTCATATTTCTGTGGTGTAAAATATCCTCAGAGCACATTTTAATTGTTTTAACAAGATAAAGCATGCTATTTTTGCATGAATAATATTATCAGTATTACATTAAACCTCTTCATTTATTATCACTAATGCTACTTAAAAGAGATGTTAATAGAGTAATTCGTCCTCATACCATGACCTTGGTCAGGAGTACATGATGGTTCATATTCATTATGCTGAGCTAAGAGAGGGCTTCTGCTATAATATCACTTAATTTATATTCTGAAAATGCTCCGGGGAGAGCTTGCTCTCATGCATTAGAGTTCTATCTAAATCACAATATTTGAGGACGAGTGGGAATGGCAGATCACTATTAAGCAACTCCTCGGAGCACTGTGGGTATTTGCAGACGCACAGCTGGAAGAGCTCAATCCCATGACCTTATCTAAATAGACAATTTACCTGTGCAAATTCGGTGCGCATTTACATGCTAGATGTTGGGATTTACATGAGATTTTAAGTACTGGTTAAATTCCATAATGTACATCAACCACATGACCTTTACTACAAGACTATGAAGACATGGCCAACAGCCATCTTTAAAAAGTGTGAGCACGTATTGTCTTTGGCTACATCTACTTCTTGTCAGCACACAAACAGGGTGTGTGTGTGTGTGTGTGTGTGTGCCCATTAGCTGCAGAAGATGCATGTGAAAGGATATACATACTAAGAAAAATATTCCCTGTCTTTTCAGAAAAGTAACTCCAAAAAATATAAAATTAGTATACCATGAAGTAGACATATTTATAGCACAATTAATAATGTTGAGATATCAATATATCTCACAGCAATTCATTAGATTGACCAGGGTTTAGTGTAATATAATATCTGGGAAGTATATTTAAAATATTTTCAAAAGTGCCTGGAGACACTGTAATATACTGGATTATCTTAATTTATAGGCTTCACAGAGTATAACATTGTTGAGACACATGATAAGTATAAATCTTAGCTTCGGAGCTAAACAAGACCAGTTAAGTCTCTTTATTTTGCAGAGAAGTAATCCACATCTGACAGATTAAATGACCTAGCAAAGCCACTTACCTAGGAAGTAGTGTTAGTGAAAATTCATGGTAAATCCATAATAAATACTTTTGCAGTTCATGAGTTTGGTGAGAGAGATGCAAAGAGCGTGCATATGGTAAGATGGGAGAAAATTCACCAGACACAGAGTGGGATTCTGGAGGGAGATCCAGCCCTTCCCTTGCTTCTTAGCAGCTTATAATGGGGGCTGGTGCAGGTGGTGATAATGGTGGTGATGATTGTGACAGTAGCGGTGGTGATGATGGTGATGGTGTGGTGGTGATAATGGTAGTGGAGGTGATATTGGTGTTGGTGATGGTGGTAGTGATGGTGGTAGTCTATGGTGTTGGTGGTAATGATGGTGATGGTGGTGATAATGATATTGATGATGGTTATGGTGGTGGTGATGAGAGTTATCATGATGATGGTGGTGATGGTGGTAATGGTGTGGTGGTGATAATGGTCGTGGTGGTGATATTGGTGTTGGTGATGGTGGTAGTGATGGTGGTAGTGATGACAGTGACTATGGTGTTGTTGGTGGTGGTAATGATGGTGATGGTGGTGATAATGATATAGATGATGGTTATGGTGGTGGTGATGAGAGTTATGATGATGGTGGTGATGGTGGTAATGGTGGCAATGATAGTGATGATGATGGCATTAGTGATGATGGTGGAGATGGTGATGGTGATGATTATAAAAGATGAAGGATAATAAAAAGAAAAGTGCTTTTTCTTACTCTCTAAGAAACAAAGGTGAAGCTTTGCAACAATTTCTCTGATGGGCAGCCTGACTTTTTTCTCTGTCTATTCAAAGCTTTTACTATGAGAGGAGAGCCTAGTGCAGGGGAAGAAGTCACCTCCCACTGTGTTTCATCCTTCCTCTAAACTGTCAATGAATGGGAGAGTAAACTTAGAAAATATAAATTGTCTGAGATGTTGAATATTCTGATTGTTTTTAAAGTACAAGTATGCAATGGACAAAATAATAAAGCAATTATTGTGTATTATAAGTATGAAATCGAATGGGGAAAGTCTCAAAATACGGATCTAAAATTAACTGTGATGATGGCTGAGTCCTCTTTGGGGACTATTTGGACTATTTGGAAATGGAGGGTTGGGCTTGAGAGAAGAGCAGGGCAGGAACAAGGTCTCTTCTGGGATAGACAGGTCCATGCCACCATGCATTATTTCTTTTAAGACCAGGGCAAGTCTCTTGCATTGATGTAAAAAAGCTCAGAGCTCCCAGACTTATGACATATGCAAGCGGGTGTAGCATCATGAATATCGGGAGATGATGGCAGGTGAGGACCAAAGGCAGCCTAGTCTCCAAGTGCCTGGCTTGGCCAGAGCAGTGACGCCTAGCCATGTGGCAGGGCACCCACTATTTCAAGGCCATGTATTCTATTTTACCCACACTTCAGTGCCATGTTGCTAAAGATGCTGCCTCTCCCACCAAGTGCTGAAGACCCGTGCTCTATGAAATGAAATCTGCCTGTTCCACTGCCCTGGGTTAAAGATTCTGGCCCCACCAAGTGCTGAAGACCCCTGCTCTATGAAACGTGCATGCACCGCTGCCCTGGGTTAAAGATGTCTCCCCATCAGGTGTTGAAGACCTGTGCTCTATGAAATGTCCAGGCACCGCTGCCCTGGGTGGTGCGGTTCTGGACTGCAGGAATTTACAGTGGGAACACAGCCCTGGGACATGGGGAGAGAGATTATAATTTAATCTGGCACAATTAGGGAAAATAAACTGGGGTCCCCAAGCAGAAAAGATGGAGTCTGGGGTCCAGCACCGCTGGGTGGAGGAGAGTAGGCTGAGGACAGCACACCAATGGTGGCTAGAGGTGTGGGACCCTCAGGTCTCCCTATAGTTTACCCTACAATCTTTCTACTTCCTGACAATTTCAGAGGAGTGGTTTTGTGCCATATGAATTAATTTGGAAGAGGGAGGTTTTTTGCATCTTACCATTCTCTTCCTGCAAATATAAAATGACGCCCTCCACCATAACACCTCGCTGCGCCTCACATCATCAGAGAAATCCTCAGACTACAAACCAGATTTCCAGGCTATGATTTCAGATTTTATAATCAAAAAGTGCTGCCCAGAAGGGCAGAGCAAGACTTAAAACCTAACACAAAACAAAAGCTATCAGCTTCCTCAGATCATTTATGAAGCTATCAAGTAACATTAATACTAATCACAATGTCTACAAGTCTAAGAAAACCAGTTTCCCAGCCCCTGATGAATGGATGTTTAATAACATTTAGTATAAAAACTCATCAAAGGATTGTTAAATCTAAATACATTGTGTCTGCAGTTTCCTATGTACAATAATTTTTACCCACTCTGCTAACACTAAAGGACTTTTTATGGTGCTGAGCGTCGGTGTCCAGAGAGACACAGAGGACAGTGGACAAGAGTCAGCGCTCCAACAGAAACTGCACAGAAAACAAAAGACAGGACTAGGAGAAAGCTAACGTCAGGGCAGAGGCAGGAAGCAGCCAGTAACATTCCAGAAGACATAAGATATAAAGATAAGGGAGGGAAATGCATCTTAACAAGGGCTATGATTTGTTGCTCGCTTCACATTGCAAGGTGAAGTGTCTGTGCGTACCATCTGCTTTCCCCCTCACCCAAACTCCTACCAAAGCGCCCGTCACAAGCCCCACACAACAGGCGGGGAGACTGGAGGACCAGAGAACCGGAATCCTCCACGCCACGCTCAGCACCCAGCCAGCGCGGAGCTGAACTAGAACCCAAGTGTGATTCCCACGTCCACTGCAATTGGTGTTATAGCAGCATAGGCCTTTCCCCGCTCCCCTGCTCCCCCCCCAATTTCGTTCCTTTAGTTTCTCTCTTCTCCTTTTAGATAAAAGGACAAAGGATGGGGCCCTGCCTGCTTGCAACAAGGCCTCCCTGGCTCACTGCCAGGCCTGGCATATATAGTGACATGAAGCAGGCACCTGGGTGGGGTGATGCTCCTGGGCGGGGTAATGCACCTAGGCAGGGTGGAGGCACCTGGGCGGGGTGATGCACCTGGGTGGGTAGAGGCACCTGGGTGAAGTGATGCTCCTGGGCGGGGTGATGCACCTGGACAGGGTGGAGGCACCTGGGTGAAGTGATGCTCCTGGGCGGGGTGATGCACCTGGACAGGGTGGAGGCACCTGGGCGGGGTGATGCACCTGGGTGGGGTGGAGGCACCTGGGCGGGGTGGAGGCACCTATAGGTGGACACCCCAGCAGGGTGGATGTATGGCTTCTTCAACATGGCATGGACAGTCCAGCTGGCGCTCTGTGACTTGGGACCATCACCCAGCTCCCTCTTTCTTGTGACTCAGTCAACTAGCAGGTAGACTTCTCTGGCTTGCTATGCTCGCTTGGGTCCAGTGAGGAGAAGATGGCAGTGGAGTCGAGGGAAGGGGACCTAGGCGCCACACAGCCAGGGCTTACGAGGGTGCCTGATGGTCTACTTCCTCGACACCGCCCCCTCTTCATCCACCTCAGCCTGTGGGGTCAGAGAATTTCCTTCTCCTCACACTTGACCCTTTCTACCTGCTCTACTTTCCTTACCTGTCACATAATCCCCTGGTTTCTGTTGTATTGCCCTCCTCTTTGGGAGACAGAGCATGAACTTCTATAACTTCAAGGGAGGAGAGTCAGGGAAACTGAGGCAGCTTGTCCCCACTTCTCCCTTCTCCTGAGGGGCAGAGAGGGTGGCTGAGGATGAGGCCCTAGGATTCCTTGAGAGCCTTGTGGCAAGGTAGTCCTGTCTGTGGCTGAGCCTCTTGGGGGCTTCACAGGAGGCCTCAGGAGAAAATTCCCAAATTGGGTTGAAATTTGTAGGATTTTCCAATTTGATCTTGCTATGCTGCCTGGTAACTGATTTAAGTATTTGAAAATGGATAGTTTGAGAAAATAGGGAAGTATGAAAATAGGAGTTGAAGAGGATCATGAGTGAGCCTAGACACTAACCTATATCTGAAGAAGGAAGGAGTCACTGTATCGTGGGGAAGAACCAACCAAGACGTACAAACATCACAATAGAAGTAGCCAGAGATCCAAGTGTGAGGTACCACGTGCTTATGCATAGCAATGTTCTGCTATAGGGTAGATTGCTATTTCACTCCAAGTTTTACTTGGACCCTTTTTATCCTTTACAACGCAAAGCTACAGCTATGTCTGTCCGTGCACATGCATGTGTCTATCTGTCCACGCACGTAGGGTTGTAGATCTGAACTGCCGCATCCACACAGAGAGGATCTTGGCACTGGGAAGGGATGTCGGAGGCAGCAGTGAAGTGCCGGTACATAAAGTGTAGCTTCTGATTGATACACATGATTTATTACCACCCGGCTGATGCTTCGGAAGACGTGATTTAGTAGTCACTGGTTATTTCAATTTACTCTTTTTGAGTTTTTAATTAGTAAATGAATCCCTCATGGTCCAATGATTAATTGCACAATAATTCACTGCAGTCCCCTTCTTCTCTTATTTGTGCAGAGCGTGGTGCACAGAGAGTGTTTGGAATATGGGCTGACGTTATAAATTATAGCTCAGCCTTCACACCGCCCTGGATCACACCGTGTCAGCACTTCCGCTGTCCACTCCCCTTTCAAGGTACTGGAAACCAAGCTAGGAAAATCCATTTCAGATGGTAGTGGGTATGGGGGGCGTCCATCAGGGAACAATGTTTTTAAACCAAATTTGAGAATTTAACCTGGCCAGTGTTAAAATTACCAAGCAGATAAAATTAGCCATTCACCTTCCTCAACTAATTATATCAGATAATTTTTTTAAGAAAATTACTTCTGTGAGAAGCAGCAGCTCTCATGCGAATGCTAAAATACTATGGATTTAGATGCAGTCTGTTTTTATTTGTTTCTTTTTTTTTTTTTGCGGTACCGGGGATTGAACGCAGGGGCGTTCTACCTCCGCTCTACACCCCCAGCCCTATTTTTTATACTTTATTTTGAAACCGGGTCTCACGAAGTTGCAGAGGGCCTCACTAAGTAGAGAGAGAGAGAGAGAGCTGAGGCTGGCCGCGAACCCGGATCCTCCGGTCTCCGCCTCCCAAAGTAACTGGGATGACAAGCGTGCGCCACCATGCCCAGCTTGTTTTTATTTGTTTCTAACAGATTTTACTTTTTGGAATAGTTTTGGGTTTAAAGAAGAATGTGGAAGATAGTAGGATCCCCATGTATCCCTGTATAGTTCCCTATATTAACTTCTCTTATTAGCATGGGACTGTGCCTACCACCAATGAACCACTACTGATATAACATGACTGTCTAAGGTTCATACTTTATTTAGATTTCACTCCTTTTCACCCAAAGTCCTCTTTCTGTGTCCAGATCCCATATTATGTTTGAGTCCTCAGATCTCTTAGCTTTCTTCTGCCGGGACAGTGTTTAGGTTTTCCTGAGTTCAGACGACCTGGGTGGTTTTAAGGAACATGGCCGGGTATGGTGCAGGGCGCCTTCCACTGGAATGTGTATGGTGTTCGTTGTCATGATTGGGGTTGGGGGAGGAAGACCATGGAGATAAAGTGACCTTTCATCATGTCCTGCTTCGCTTCCACAGTATCCACAAGATTACCTCTGTGGAGGATGACCTTGAGCACCTGGCTGGGGCATACTTCTCAGGTTAGCTCACTGTGAAGTCATTGTTTCTCTCCTTCTTTACACACTGTACAATTTGGAAGACATTTAGCCCACACCTAAGGAATGGAGATTTATCTTCTATCTACTCTGGACAGAGTATCTACATAAATTATTTGGAATTCTTCTTCACGGGATATTATTTCTTCTCCCTGATTTATTAACTTATTCAATCATTTATTTGTACCAGTATATACTCATGGATATATATATATATTATGCTTTGCTTTATAATCCAATGCTATGTTAGCAAATTTGTTTGGCTCTTTTTTTTTCTTTTTAACCTCTATTAAATTTTTTTCTCTTTTTTTAATTGGTGTATTGTAATCATACATCTTGATGGTTTTCAGGGTGGTAGAAGTATACATGCACACATTGGTCAATTTGGCTCTTTCCTTTTTATTTTTCACCATGTGGAAGTAGGGTCCCGAAGCCCCTTTTCAGCATGTACTTCCTCTATGACAGCATTTGCTCCTCAGAACACAACATGGCTCATCAGTTCATGTGACTATGACTGTAACAGCAGAGTTCAAGCCCTCAGTGTCCAGCGGGCAGTAGAAGTAGAACCTCACATGAGCACCCAGCCTTCCATTCAGCTCTGAGTGATCTCACATTTTACTTGCAGAGCCAAATTTTCTCCTAGCCAGACCTGCTAAGCAACAGCCTGACAAACTTTCTTTGGAGGCTTTGAGACATACTAAAGAAAAGAGGGTCACAGCAGGAACCTTCATCTCACGTGGCACCATCTTATGTCCCTAATGACTTCACTAGGCATTACAAACATTACCTGTGTGAGTAAAGCTATGGTTCTCCCCAGGTGCCTCTGATTTTGCTCCATTTACCTGGCCATTATCTCAATTTTTAAAAAGTTACTATTCATGCTAGCCAGGAGTCAACTAACAGACTGTCTGATCAGCCCAATGATTAGCCAACGAGAAATAAAGTAAATAGCACACAATCATTAAAATGTAAAAAAAAAAAAAAAACAGAGGAGATTTACCAGTCAGGCCCGGGTCAGTGGTGGCTAGAAATCAATGTGTCAATGGCCATGTGTAGCCCTGGAGGCCACGCTGATTCCAGGTGAGCACTTTGTACCCGGGGCGCTCTGGCTCCCTCTTGCCCAAGGCAGCCTTAGGGGGCTGATGGTGAATGGAGAAGGGAGGCTGCTTTGAATGCAGCTCCATCCCCAACAGCTGGCCCACCTGACAAGGGTACTGCTCTAGTTGTACAAGATGACCACCCCTGCTCTGCACCTGTGGAAACTGCATTGCCCCCTTTGTAGGGCCCAGCAGGGCAGGCTGAGAATGGTAGCATTGAAGGCAGGTTACTAATGTAATGCAAAAATGATCCAAACAGGTAATCACATGGAAGACTCCACTCCTGTGACACGACTAAGGGATGACAGTCACTCCACCTTCTGGTCTCCACTGAAATGCACGCTTGTAATCTGGGTAGGTATAGATGGACTGCTACGTGGGTATACGTGATTGACATCTTTAAATGCTTGTAAGTTTTGGAAGTGCTTTCTCCCCTCCAGAATGTTTTCAATGTAAATGTGTGAGATAAAAGCAAGAAGGAAAAGTCTTGGCTGGTGTCCCCATGGTTGGGCTACCCTGGTACTGTCTGTGGTGTAAATTCTTCATCCCACTCCCCACTCTGCCTCAGTGTCTCTCTTTTGCGCCTCTTTATGCACATTTCTGCTAAAGAACTGCCCATCTTCCTGTTTTTGTGTATCATTCAGAATAATTGGTTTATCATCCATCTGTTCATCAAAGCCCAGGAGATTAAACACACAGACACACAACAATTGCCCAAAAAGAAGAAAGAAAATGACTCCCACGCCGCAGTCCAAACTTGGCTACACATGATCAATAAAGCCAAGCAGAGGCAAGTCCTCCTAATCGCCTCCCTCTTGAAGCTGCCTGTGATGCTGCAGCCAGGTAGCCGCTCCTTCAGGAGCAGCCCAGCAAGGAGCACGGGCTCCTGGAAGGTTTGCCCATCACGCCGCCCCAGCCAGCTGGAGGCTAACCAGACTGATAACCCTAAACCGCCACAGCACAGACCCAATGATTTTTACATCAAGCTGCCTGATGTACTGCGCGGCCGTCTACCAATCCCTTTTCAATATCGATCCATTCCTAAATGAGCCTTCCCTGCTTTGTACCATGAGCAATAATTAAAAAAGCAGCACATTGATTTTAACTAATATTATGAAGGATCTGGATGTGCACATGCTTACAAAACAGTAGGCTTCACCATCTTTCATTGTACAACAAAGGGGCCTGATTAAAGCTGGGACACAGGGAAGAGAAATGTGTCTGCAATTGGACGTGTCAAAACTTATACCTGTTCTGTTTTATTATAAATCTTGTTTCAATACCAATAGACATATTTTTTTTTCCCTGAGAGTTCAACAAATTAAATAAGAACATGCTTAGGGCCAGGATAGAGTATAAGGGATTGGGAGAAAATGTTTCTTCAAAATGATATCATCCTACTATATGCATCCACTTTAAAAAAAATAAAAATCACCTTCATGTTATATCATTCATCTGAAAGTAAGTCATTTATTAGCGTATTTCCCAATATCTATTTTGCTAACAAAAGTGAAATGACATGTTCTAATTTAAAATGGCTTCTCGCCATTTGTACATATAACCAAAACTAACTCGAAAACAAAGACTGTGCTGAAATTCTACATCGTTGCCAATATCAGAAGCCGATCTAGTTGCAGGTTGTGGATGGAACTGCCACATCCTGCAACTACAAAGTTAAAGCAACTAGTTTTTTTTTTTTTTTAAGTGCACCAAATTGTGCTATGCTGGCAGAGGAAAGCAAGCTTGCCAATCTAAAGGTAATTAGAAATGTTCTTCATTCTCTTGCTGGCTCAGTGCAGAGACTCGAGGTTTGCAGCCAAGTGAAAATGTACAACCTGATCTACTTGAGCTTTACAAAGACTGGAAATTGTGCTTTCCGTGTGGAGACTTCCTGGGAACATCAGCGTCAACCTTCCACCTCCCACCTGAGAGTACCTAATAACATATTTCAGTTGGTGTCTAGTAAGTGGACATTCCCTTAGCAGATATTAAAGTATATGTAAAGGTCTGACAATTTAAAAATTATACTAGTGATAAAACCTTAGGAACGAAAAATCTTTAAACATAGCTTAGTACATGGAAGAATGACAGAAAGTAAATATCTAAGGCATGGGGCTCCCAAGACACGATAGAATCCAGTGTAGCACATTTGGAAATCGTCACTGTCCCCTGGCCAGCCAGAGCCTTCAGGTGGTAGGAAACTCAATTTACCATCTCTGGCTTGTTTTTAATGAGAAGTGGGCTATGGACAGGTAAGGTAGGAGATAATAAAATTGTTATAGGCAGTGTTTCTTATGCTGTGGTTACGTGTATATAGTAGTTCCCTTTTATTTGTGGTTCTGTGATATGCAGCATTTCTTAGCTTATGCTGTGGTCATGTGTATACAGTAGTCCCCCCTTATCTGTGGTTTTGTGATATGCAGATGACTGCAGCCCCAATCATGGGGGTGGGGGTGGCAGTGAGCACCTGAGATGAGGTGTGACATAAACTGACACCTCAAGGGCTTTCCACCAAAACTAAGTTGACTTACAGACACATTTTTCATTAAATGCACTATTTCATATACCTGAATTTTCAGACTGAGAATTATACTTACTGAAAAAATAAATACATCTGTATAATGATTGTGGGAGGTGCCAAGAAGTGCAGGGTATGAAAATAGTGCAGGATGGCTAGTTGGGCTGGAAACGCTAAGCTGACTTTTCAGGCGTGAGCGTCTGCCGCCATTGGAGACCGGTAGAGTCTGTCTGTCTGCCATTGGACACCCGTAGAGACCACTGCTTTGGGAAAAATGGAAACTCTTGAACTGGTTTGAAGACTGGCAGGAAAGGTGCCTGGGGATCACTCAGTTGCTTCCCCCTCAGTTTATTCGGGGCCTGCTGACAAGAAGAGCAAAAAACAGTAAGTGGAGCTGCAAACTGCCTCCTGGTGCTCACGGGGGCAGAGGAGCCAGTGCAGATGTGAGGAGGAGCCAGTGCAGATGTGAGGAGTCTGCCTTCCCTCCATGATGGTGCGAGGAGCAGATCATGACTTACCATCACAATTTTCTCCTGGCTGCACCACCAGAAGCAGCTCTGGGTTTTACCTTTCTCCATGCCATGAGATTTGGCCTCCTGGAGATCTGACCCATTGTTTACTGCTCTGTATGCCGAGGGAAGAGCAGGTAGAAGTCCCAGAAGCATGGGGCGCCTGCCTCCCGGATGAACAAACCAGTTCCCAGGTCACTGCAGCACGGTGCAGGTGGGGAGTTGAAAAAGATGTCATCCCTGACACATTCTACCAATCAGTCACAAATTCATCCAGGATATAAAAGAAGAGTAACCATTTCGACAAAGCTAGGATCACCTCGAAGCCAAAGCCAGAAGATATTACAGAAGAGATAGAGATGACTATCTCTCATGAATAAAGATGTAAAAATCCAAAACCACATGCTAGCAAACCAAATCCAACGACGCATAAAAATATTACATATCATGCAAAGTTAAACCTACCTCAGATATGCAAGTGTGATTAAACACACAAAAGTCAATCAATGCTGTACCTTATATTTAAAAGAATAAAAGAGAAAAAAGCCACCTGATATCTCAACGGAGACAGAAAAAGTATTTGAAAAAATCCAATTCTGAAACTCTTCAATAACCAGGACTAGAGGGAAACTTACAACCTGATAAAGACATGTGCAAAGACTCAATAATTAGCCTTATGTTTATGGAGAAGTACTGAACATTTTTTCTCTACGATCATGAATTAGACAAAGATATTTAATCTCACCAATTTTATTAAACATTTTCCTCCAAATTCTAGCTAGGACACATAGATATGAAAAATAAATATGTTGGTATTGGATATGAAGGAGTAAAGCTGTCCTTATTCACAGATGACAAACTTTGTGTACAAATCCCTAATGAACCCACCAATAAATTACTAGAATTAATAAAGAAGTTTGGCAAGATTGCCAGGTACAAGATTAATATACAAAATCAACTATATTTCTGTATATTAACAATAAACAACCCAAAAATAAAATCAAGACAACAGTTCCATTCCATTTTTATTGGAAAAATTAACAAAAGAAAGCATACAGAGAAATATCCTATACCACTGAGAAAAATTGAAAATTATCTAAATAAATGGAAAGATAATCCATATTTATAGATTTGAAGACTTAATATTTTAAAAAGACAATCCTCTTCAAATGGGTCTACAGATTCAACACAATCCCTATCAAAATCATGTCCTCTTTTACATAAATTTATAAGCTGATTCTAAAATTTATATTAAAATGAAAGAGGCCCATAAAATCAAGACAATCTTGAAAAAGATGAGCAAAGTTGGAGGACTTATACTTTCCTGTTTCAGAACTTATGACAAGGGTACATTTACCAAGTCAGAGGGGTCCTGCTATAAGGACAGACACATGGATTGATGGAACATGATTCTGACACCAGACATATACCCTTATTTTTATGATGAACTAATTTTGATTAAAATACAAAAAACTCAAGGGGAAGGAAATATTTTTAAACAAATGATGCTGTGATAATTTGGTACCCATAAGTAAAAAGGTAAGTCTGACACCAGACATATACCCTTATTTTTATGATGAACTAATTTTGATTAAAATACAAAAACTCAAGGGGAAGGAAATATTTTTAAACAAATGATGCTGTGATAATTTGGTACCCATAAGTAAAAAGGTAAAGTGGAACCCTACTTCAAACTATGTACAAAAAAAATTAACTCTGAATGAAACACAGCCAAATGTAAGAGCTTAAAGTATGCAAATTTTAGGAACAAGAAACAAAGAAGTAAGTTTTTATGACCTTGTTTCAGGAAATGATTGTTGGATATGACACCAAAAGCTCCACTGGTAAAAATTTTTAAAAATTGAACTTGAGACTAAAACTCCATGTTTCACATATCACCATCCAAAAAGTGGAAAGACAACATAGATTGGGAGAAAATGTACATATGATAGGGGATTGTTTCTAGAATAGATTTTTAAAAACAAAGATTGAGACTCTACAATTAAAAGCCAAACAATTCAATTAACAATGGGCAAAGGATTGGGGTTGACATTCCCCCCAAAATATATACACATGGCCAAAGGGCACATGAAAAGATTCTCTACATCATTAGTCATAGGGAAATGCAAACAAAATGATAGGTAACATTTGTTGGTTATCATAAAGATAAACAATGATTATTGTAAAGGAGGGAGAAGATGGCACATGTTGGCAAAAAGGTGGAGGAGTGGCGGAAATATAAGATGACAGAGTCACTTTGAAAAACAGTTTGGTAATTTAAAAAAAATGTAGACTTAACACATGACCCAGCAATTTGATTCCTAGATATGTAGCAAAAAAAAAAAGAGAAAGAAAATGAAAGAAAAGAAAAAAGAAAAGTTATGAAAAGAAAAGAAAGCAAAATATACGTTCGTAGGAAATATGACACATGTCCCAATACTTGGGAGGCTGAGACAGGTTTGGGGCCAGGGCACAGTAACTTAGTGAGAGTCTGCTACCAAATCAAAAGGGCTGAGGGCTTAGCTCAGTAGTAGAATACCCCTCAGTTCAATTCCCATACATAACACACACACACACACACACACACACACACACACACACACTACATAAATATTCACAGCAGAATAATTCACAATAGAAAAACAATTGGAAAAAGTCCAAATGCCCATCATCTGATTAAAATGAATAAAAAATGTGGTTTATCCAAATGAAAATATTTTGTCAATATAAGAACAAAAAGTATCCAAAGTATAGCATGGATGAATTCAAAAGCATCGTGCTAAGTAAAAGAAGCCAGAAATAAAGACCCATATTGTATGATTCCACTTAACAAAATATCCCCAAGATGAACACCTGAATAGAGAAGTCTGCCAGCGACTGCCTAGAGTGGACAGCAGTGGGGAGTTACCTTAAATAGGCACAGATTTCCCTTTTGGGGTAGTGGAAATTGTTTCAGTCAGCATTCTTGCTGCTGTAATCCAAAACAACTGAACACACAACTTAAAGGAAGGAAGATTTATTTGCTCACTGTCCTGAAGATTTCAGAGATTCAGTCCATGTAAGGCCCAGTTCATTGGCGGATCTCAGGACATGGTGGAGGGAGGCAGAGAGCCGGAGAGAGTAAGGTTCTGCTCTCACATCACAGAGGGCGGAAGCAAGAGAGAGCAAACAAGGGGATTCCAAGACACATGTACAGTCCCCAAGTCTACACCCCCAGGGACCCATTTCCTCCAGCCACACCCCATCTGCCTAGGTGACCACCCAGTGAATCCATTACAACGGATTTATCCACTGATTAAATTACAACCCTCATGACTTAATTATATCAAATGTGAACATTAATACACGAGCTCTTCTATATCTAATCATAACAGAAATGTTCTAAAAATTATCTTGTGGTGATGTTTGTAAAATTCTCTAGATATCTATTAAAATTCATTGAGTGGTATGTGAAAATGGGTAAAATTAATGAGATATATACACATTTGTAAGAGAAAGAGAAAAGCAGAGAACATACAGATTGCTTATGGTGGAGAACCAGGGTGCCAGCTCACAGTTGAGAACTGGAAACTGTGGGAGAGCTTCAAATTGTTAGAAAACACAATTGCCTACGTAATATATCACTTCAGATCTTTCTTCACGTACACTCCAAATATATTGAGTGCTTTGACCAATGGATCCTCATCAAATGCCTTCTAGAGTAAGTGCTTCAAGTGGAAGGGGAAGCTTAAAGAAATATATCTGAGGTAACAAGGAATTTTGAGAAAAGCACATAGTAAGTATGAGTAAATGTTGACTGCAAAAAATAATTAAAACATCTAAATGTCGGGGCTAAAGTTCCATTGTAGTACTGAGGACTAAGAGTCAGGAGGCATAACCAGCATAAAAAAATTACAAATACTCTTCATAGATGTCATGTTCTGTCAAAATCTATTAAATATATGTGACAAGGAAAGCTTGAGTTCACTAATACACTCATCTAAAAATGTGGGGTTTTGTTGATACTGTGCAGCATTGATGAAAGGACCCAGCTCATCTATAGATGGAGTGATGTTGAGGTGTTGCAGGGATAAGAGGGGCCCCGGGCGGGGGGCTGGGAATGGCTGGCGCAGTGAGGGGAGGCACACCTCTGGGCACGCTTGCGGTGCCTCAGCTCCTTGTGCACAGCCTGCAGCCTCGCACCGCCTGTCCTCAGGTGCACCTTCCTCAGTCCCCCATCTGCCCCAGTTGGTCTCCACCTTTACTCTGTGGCCCTGTGGACCCGAGAGAGCCACTGTTGCTGAACTGCGGCCGTTGTGCAAAATGCCTCAACAGGGAACGGTGTTGGTGTTGATTGCTTTCAGTGGTGGCACCAGAAGGACCGGAGCCACACACACCGCACTTGCTGGCCACAGAGGCACGTCACATGAAGATAACGGGGTCCTCACCAGCTTTATTCTAATTTGAGAAGATAGCTGTTGGTCATACATGTAGAGGTTTGTCAAGAGCCCCCAAGAGTCCACTTCCCAAACACGTTCTCTGAACTGTGAAGGTCTGTTTTCTTAATGCCTGTTGTTCATTGGATTAGAAATATAGATTTTTTAAAACCCCTAAAACAATAAATTCTTGGCAAAGAAGCACTAGACAAAATATGTTAGTTACAAAAATTTATATTCCTTCATTTAACATCTCTTGATCCCACCATTCGAATCAAATGCCTTGGTCTATGAAGTTCTCTTTTTCTGGCCAGCCCTTTCTTTTCTTTTTATTTTATACTTTATTTTATTTTATTTTATTTTATTTTATTTTATTTTATTTTATTTTTTGGCAGTACTGGGCATTGAACCCAGGGGCATTCTACCTCTCAGCTACACCCCCAGCCCTATTTTTTATTCTTTATTTTGAAATAGTCTCACTAAGTTGTGGAAGGCCTCACTAAGTAGCTGAGGCTGGCAGCAAACCCAGATCCTCCAGTCTCAGCCTCCCAAGTACTGGGATTACAAGCATGCACCAGCACGCCTGGCTCAGCCCTTTCTTTGAAGTCAACTTAAACTAAGTGAACATTTCCATGATTACATGCCTCTTTGGGAACCAAGCTATAGATTAAAAATGGTCTCCCAAAAGTATCCAAATGAGCCACCTCTTTCCAGATAGATTCTGTTAATGCCATCATTTACAAAGCACGGTTTTTCTTATCTCACTAAACAAATGTTGCCTGCCGTCTTTTATGACGTATCTACACAACTGAGACTTAGCGTCCTCACTTCAGCCTGTAGGTTATTTAAAGACAAACGTACCAAGACCTTATTGGAAGTGCTTTGAAAGCCAAATAAAACTTTTGAAAAGTTCCTTGACAACAGATACAACAATAATCCCAGATCTGAAACCAATCTAAACTAGAAAATTCTATGACTTGATTTTGTTTGCTCATTGAAGTCAGTGAGTACCAAGCAATTAATTCTATTGTTCCGTAGTTCCAACTGCCTGACACAGTAAACATGCAGTATCAGAAATTATAGTGCTTAATTTATGATAGAAACCCATGTCCAGGAAATCCAGCTAGGTTCTCTGATTTTGAGCGTGCACTGTGCTTGTGTGTGCGAGGCCACAGGACCGTGTGTGCTGGCGTGCAGCACTGCTCTGCACAGTTTCACAATTAGCCTGTGCTCAGGGTCACTTTCAAATTTACACCACTGGGCCAAAGACTTAAGAGGAGAGCGGAGAAATCCATGTGCATGTATTCAAAATGAAATGTTAATGGAAATGACCGAAGAGGATCAAAGCCTTAATTTCACACTGCGTCCCTGTACAGCGAGCGGGCGAGTACCATACTTTGCAATGAACTGTGTGTTTAGTCAGCGCTCTGCAGCTCCATCATTAAGGTTTCAAAAGAACCTGGGCGGAGAGAGCCCAGGAGCTGAAATTAAGTTGTTTGGAATTTAGTTTTCGAGGGCGTGTTAAACTGCTGTATTATAGCTTCTCAGTGGAATGGGGCGTCAGACCAGTGGTTGGTTGGCCGTGGGTGTAATTCCGGCAGCCGTGAATCGTGGTCTGAGACGGGCCGGCTTCTTACAACCTAGCAGCGCTTTCTCAGGCAAGGACTTCAGTGGCCGCAGGTGCACTTCGGCCTCACTGCAGGCTTTAGCAGGGATTTCAGGTGCCTGGTGCCTGAGGGGGAAGACACGGGACCCCACGTTCCCATCGGAGAGCACTCCGGTGCAAGTGTCCCATGTCCATAACTGGCCATGGTCTCCAGTAAGCGTCCTGCACAGCTGGACACAGGGTGTGCACATGTCTGCGACTGATGGACTCTTAAACTCTTGACACTAGAGAATTCAACAAAGGTCGACGCCTGACCCTCGTTGTGTAGGTGTGCAGTTGAAAGCAGTTTGAAAGCAGCTGCTTAGTGGCCGGATCAGGCTGTCCATGGTCACGTGTACACTGGTTCCTGTCCCAGTGCTCTTATGGCCCCACCCTACAGTTCTTTTCTTTTTCTTCCAGAAGCAACAAAACAGTAGCAACAGCAAAAGCATCTAAATGCTCACTTACGTTTTAGTCTGAGCACAAGCAACATGAAAGCGGAAACAGAGAGAAAATAAGAGTAACAGCAGGTGGTGGGGGTATTCCATCCCCAACTGAGAGTGAGCTACAACTGCAGAGTCAAAGGTGTACACACTGCGATAGCCTATGGTTTTATGCCTTTGTTTTGAAATCAGAAGTCCAAAAAAGAAAGAAAAAAAATGAACAAATCTAAAGCAACATATGCAAAAAGTAGGTAATATAAATAATTAAGATGGAATTGCTGATCTCAAAGGTAAATGTTAAGAATTACAGATTAAGTCAGGCATGGTGGCAAAAGCTTGTAATCCCGGTACTTGGGAGGCTGAGACAGGAGGATCGCAGGTTTGCCGCCAGACTCAGCTACTTAGTGAGGCCCTCTGCAACTAATGAGACACTGTTTCAAAATAAAGAATAAAAAATAGAGCTGGAGGTGTAGCTTGGAGGTAGAATGCTCCTGGGTTCAATCTCCAGTACCTCAAAAAACAAACAAACAAAAAACGAATTACAGATTAAATTCGAATGAATGTCCCTGTCACTTGTCAAGTACACAGACTAGAGAATGTAATTACAAATAATATATAAATAAAAAATAAAGAATATGTATGCTCAGGAGCTGAATTATGTATTTCCTAGAGTCCAGTTGAGTAAAAGTATAGTGTGCATTCTGCATCCTATGTGAAGGACTGACGGACATTGTAGAAAATTAAAGAGATTATTTAAATGATATTAGAAATGTGGAATTTTTGCTGATGTGTTCATCGCTGGTAGATTAAATGTTTTTTTGGGGGGCGGTACTGGGGATTGAACCCAGGGGCATTTTACCTCCAAGCTACACTCCAGCCCTATTTTGAAACAGGGTCTCACTAAGTTGCAGAGGGCCTCACTAAGTACCTGAGGCTGGCCGTGAACCCGGATCCTCCAGTCTCAGCCTCCCAAGTACTGGGATTACAAGCATGTGCCACCACGCCCAGCTAGATTAAATATTTTAATTAGCCAAGAATTAAAAGTAAATATAATATGGTGACAATACTACTGTATTTTTGTTTGTTTTTGTGGTACTGGGGATTGAACCCAGGGGTATTCTACCTCCAAGCTCCATTCCCAGCCCTACTTTTTTTATTCTTTATTTTTAAACAGTCTCACTAAGTTGCAGAGGGCCTCACTAAGTAGCTGAGGCTGGCCATGAGCCTGTGATCCTCCTGTCTCAGCCTCCCAAGTACTGGGATTACAAGCTTGCGCCACCACGCCCGGCTCTACTGTATCTTTAAAAGTTGGTAAATTCTTCAGGAAACAGTGAGAGAAAAAGCTACGCTAAATACATGGTTGGGCAACAGTGGATACTTACAGGAAGTAGCTTCATAATGCTGTTTTACTAAATTTTGATGTGAAAAGTCTGCTTTAGTAATATGATACATCTTTGAACTCAATTTCCATTTGTTAGAATTGCTACTTGCTAACTCTGAACCTTAAGATATTTTATTTACTAGAGTTTGCCTGAAAATTGTATAAGTAGAACTTTAGGAAACTCACAACATTCTACTGTTTTAGATCTACACAGTTTGCAGTTTTACATAGTTCACCTAACAAATCTATACCTAGCTGAAGTAAACATATCAAATAGTACCCCAGGGCTGTAAGGAAAAGTCCCCCATATTGTTTCCTGTCTGCCTTTAATCCAGTCCCTACAGCTCATCTCTTTTGTTTGTAAACACAGCTGAGTTTAGTTGTTTTCCAGGCAAGGAAATAAAGAATTCACTGACAACTGTGAAAGAAGTAAAGTATGGATTTTTAGTTCTAGACAGAGCAGAGTGGAGGGGGCACAGAGGGCCCCAGGTGGGGCGTGTGAATGGAGGTCATTCACATTAAGGACTGGAAACTGGCATTTTGGAGAGAAGGCCAAGAGCTCATAGATGTGCGTCCTTGGTCAGGTCGGGTGGCTCCGCAGTGACACGCGGGCAGTTGGGTGTTCCCCAGGCAAGTGCTGCTGTGCAGGGAGCACCTGTCTTTCATATCAGCTTCTGGCTCCGGATACGGAGCTGATTGGATCTTAGGATCCAGCCCCCTCCCTCCCTGTTGGTGTGGCCTAAAGCTTTTGCCTCTCAAGAGATGACCAAGTACAGGAAGCCCTGGACCTCCTATGTTACATGTACAGTAGTGGCCTGGGAGGGAAGCCCCGGACCTCCTTGTTATCTGTGCAACCAACGGTGGCCTGGGAGGTCCAGCAAGAACCCAGCATTCCTCAGTACACACCCTCCTCTCCCAGGCTACAGAACTCAGCGCATGAAGGTGCTTCCTGGTTTTCTGTTTTGTGTCTGTTTTGAGTCCTATATGACTTCAGATATTTCCTTAGAATTAATTTCTCTTTGTCTTAAAATTTGAAGTCTTTTACCTTCGACTCTTCGGTGAGCTCTAGGTGGGATGCATATTCTCCTATGACTTTCAGCTCCATGGAGAAGGTGCATCCAGGGACCTCTCAGGAGGATGGCTAGCTGGTTTGCACCGATGAGCAGATCTTGCTGTAGACAATTCAACTCTGAGTTTCCCTTTGAAATACATGGTGCTCAACTACTTTGATCTCCTTGGAAAAACGTTTGCATTCCTATGAATTCTGAATGTGAGTGTCTGCCTCCGGAGCCTCACATTCGAATCTTTGTTTTGTGATTTAAGAACTTTATGAATGTGACAAAGCTGTTTGAATTTATGTTGTCCCATACCCCTTATGTTTATAATGGGAACAATAAGTTTATAAATATTATATAACTATGATCTTATAAATGTTATAGATTTATTGGATGAGTTCAAGCATTAGTAGCACTTAGGGGAACATCTTTAAAACGGTGACTATTTGAATATTAGACATCTTTGTAGTATCCTCAAGATGTTCACATTAGACATCCTTGTAGGTATTATTACCTGTCTTTTAGTCTCCATTGCAACTTCTGGGACATTGATTAAGATGCTATTAGTATTGATCACATTAGACCTTGTTTTACCTTTCCTGTCTCAATTTCTTTCTCATTATTCCTTACCTTGTCAACCTATTTTTCATTATGAGTAATTTTTTCTGAACTATGTTCCAGCTCATTGATTTACTTTTGGGCTCCTTGAATATTCTCTGATATTTTAAACATCCTTTTTTTTTTTAGGGTGGTTGTTGTTAAATTCTAGAACAAACAAATTCCAGAGCCAAATAAAATTCTTTTACAAATCTACCTCTTTTTTTGCAAAGGCTCCGTGTTATGTCTTGCATATTTTACACTATTTTTTGTATCTTTAATTTTTTAATTTATAATTATCTGGGGTTATTCAATTACTTGACGTACGTGGAGGTCAACATTGCTTTTGCTTGCTTTGATTTTGTCTCGATATCATTTATGATGATACCTCTCTGGGTTATTACTATTGTTTATGTTGAGCTAATATTTGGCTTAATCTTCTCTGAGAATCCCAGGAACTGAATTGGGGCCCCTCTTCTCTTACACAGGGGATGTCCACTTCGTATTTTTGCAGCTAATGAGAAATAATAACATCCTGGTGCCATTGCAGCTGAAATAGCTGACTGGGACCTCTCAGCCACGCTGATGGGGTAAGGTTGACATCAAGATACAGCCGGGATAATCCTATCCCTCACACTCTCAAGGGACACTACTTTTGCTGTTATATTTCTTAACTGGAATAGCAAAAGGATGCCCATCTCCCTCTCCATCCCCTTTCGCAGGCAGGGTCTTTCACCCTTCATTAGGATATGGTCCCCTCTGGTGTTCACAAGGGCCTTGAGTTTTGCTCCTTGCTCTGTGGATGGAGAGGCTAAAACCTGACTTCAAGTTCTCTATTTGCCCATCACCTCCAAACCTCAAATATTCTGTTTTTTCATTTGTTCCCAGGGAGGGACATAGAGATAATTTTCCTTAGAAATATATGAGCTCCCGGACTACCAAATGCAATGTCCCACTATGAAGTTAATGGACACAGAATCACTGGTCACATCGTCACTTGACAGGTCGGTGCTCACTTAGATCTCCCCGAGTGTTTGCCAAAGTGCTTTCGTCGCTGTGATCTCCACACCTCGATTTCTTCCTCCTAAGGAACAAGTTGTACTCCCTGGAATTGCAACCTTCCTACGTACTTCATCTGGAGTCTATGAGAGATGAACATTCTGGATCTTTGCAAATACATGTATTGCCTCCTCATTTATGAGTTAATTTTACGGTAGAAATTTAGATGGATTGCTATTTTTTTCTTTACAACTTAAAAAGACTTTCCATTGCAGCCCGGCAGCCTCACTTTGCTGGAGGGAAGACAACTAAAGTCTGGATTGTGTTGGCCAGACCATGTTTTCTCTGCTGCCGTTTGTGACTTCTCTCACTTGGCGATCTGCAGTCTGCTGTGGAGTCCTGTGAACACACACCTGGGCTCCTCTAACCTGGCCACTATGAACTTCCACAAGCAAAGAGTTCTAGAGTGTGCTGTCCAGACAAGAGGAAGGAGGGATGGAGGGAAGAGACATGCCAGGAAATTGACTATTTTTTTTTCACAAGAAAACAAGATCTTGTTTTAGAACCCCACCCAGTCATCCTCACCTTGGATGAGCCAGCCACCCACCAGCTGTTACTACAATTATCCCAACTGCAAACAAGACACAAGTTCTAGCATGGCACTGAATTAGCCAAGGCTCTCCAGAAAAAGGAGAACCAGTGATATGTGCCTGCACACTTATACACGCACATGCACATGTGACACACAAAGTCACATTACACACAAGTGTACATCCGTACACAGGCACATAGGATAAATGTGTGTGCAAAACATACACATGCACATACATGAATACATACATATACATATTTACATACACACACTACATACAAATACATACACACACACACACACACACACACACACACATATGTATATAAACAGGTTTTGAAGAACTGGTTCACCTGGTTCTGGAGGCTGGTGAGCCTGAAGCTGTGGGTCAGGCTGGAGACCCAGGAAGAGCAGATGCTGCTGCCCTTGGTTCGAAGGCCATCAGGACGGAATGTCCCCTTCCTCTGGGAAGTCAGTCTGTTCACTGAAGGCCTCCACCTGATTGGATGTGGCCCAACCATATTATAGAGAGTAATTTGCTTTGTTCAAAATTCACTGATTTAAATGTTAATCCCACCTAAAAAAATTTACCTTCACAGCAACATCAAGACAGGTATTTGGCTAAATAGCTGAGTGCCATGGTAAAGCCATCTTGACACACACAAATGGGCATTTGGGGGCACAAAAGAAGGGGAAGTTCTATCAGGTAAGCAACTAGTATTGTGTGTGCATTCTTCCAACCAGTTATAGCCAGGGCAGATGAGCAAGAGACCTTTAATCTAAACCTGGAATGGAGACAGGGAGACTGTCCAAAATTGCCGGGCTGCTCTCTTGAGGGAGGCTCGCAAGTGGCGGTCCTCTGAAGCTTAACGCCCTGTCTTAATGGAATGTCTGCTCTACGGCTGGATACTTTCTTGGCATGGGAGATAGAGATGAGGAAGGCGTCATGCACAACTTTGCCTCTGGGTTACGGCTTCTCAGAGTGCTTCCCAAGGCCTGAGGCCTTGGGTGCAGAGAGCAGGCCTTTGGGCTACTGCTCATGTGGCTTCCCTCGGTCGGCTCCCTGAGGACAGACGTTCACTACAGTGAGGTATGTGTGTGCAGGAACATGACTGGCTACTGTGCCAAGTGTCCTCCTGGCAGTCACACCAAGTGGACGGCTTCACTGCCTGAAGTACAGGGTGCAAAGGCGTCTTTCATCCCTGCTATGAGGGATGAGCTCAAGCTCTGTGCCTGAAGTGCGGCTTCAGCTGAGATGTATTTGAAAATTAGTCATGTGCAGGGAAACTATCAATCACACTAGAAGCTCTGCATTTCACATACTCATTCAACAAGTATTGGATGGATGGGCACGAAGGTAACAGATGGACCCTAGGGCCTGAGCCTGGTCACCTGTGCCTTTTATTACCAGTGACATGTAGGCCATTACCGAGAAACCCCATCTCATCCACCCACGCCCTGCTTTTAAGCAGAATCTTGGAACATAGGCTATTATGCCAAAAATGTCCTTCTCTTGTTTACTAATGAATAATATTTCATAAGCTGATTGGAATTTATAATATATGCCATCTAGTTCCAGTAACATAAGTAGCATTTTGATATATGACTATGTATGTGTGTGTATACTGTATTAGTCAGTGTTCACTAGAGACACAGAACTCACAGGATGGATATGGCAAAAGAGGAATTATCAGATCAGCTTACGGTCCAAACCAGTGTAGTTCTTTTTTTGTTTGTTTTTTGGTTTTTGGTTTTTGTTTTTGTTTTGCTTTTTTGCGGTACTGGGGATTGAACCCAGGGGCATTGTATCTCTGAGCTACACCCCAACCCTATTTTTTATTCTTTATTTTTGAAACAGCGTCTCACTGACTTGCGGAGGCCTCACTAAGTAGCTGAGGCTGGCCGCAAACCCAGATCTTCCAGTCTCAGCCTCCCAAGTACTGGGATTACAAGCATGTGCCACCACGCCCGGCCAAACCAGTGTAGTTCTAAGTGTCTGCCCGCATGAGGAGAGTGGGAGGAACCAGCAGTTAGTGGGGTGGACCAAGAGCTGGAGTCTCAGAATAGGAGCTACCGATAATGCCATCCCAGTCCAACAGGGTAAGGCCAGGAAACTCGGAGAAATGTCAGTGAAAGTCCAGTTCGAAGGGCAAAAGGGGCTGAAGGCGGATATCCCAGGCAAAAGCAGATGTGCTTCTTTCAGGAAGAACCATACACACCTCCAAACCATTTCCTCCTTCCTTTCATCTGGGTCCCCAGCCTGTCAAAACACTGCTGCCCACCTTCAGGGTGGGACCTCCCTTCAAACTACCATTCCACATGCCAATCATCTCATCAACACACCCGAAGTCACATAAACTTAAGTGTTTTATAATCCAGTCAAGTTGACAATCCAGATGAACCATCACAGGTACATATATTTATATAGAGAGAAGCTTATGTTTATATATGTATATATATATATATGTATGTATTTGAATAGACATATGTGGGTAGGTATATATGTAAAAGACAATACCAGTTTGACTTCTTTGAAGGCTGGTTGCTTTCATCACCACCAGAACACAAGCCACTTGAGGTAGGGTTCTCCTCTGCTGTTCCTCAGCTCCTGTCGAGGTGTTCACAAACTATTCTTTCTGAAGGGGGACTCAGAAACAGAGAGAAAGAGAGAGAGAGAGAGAGAGAGAGAGAGAGAGAGAGAGAAAGAGAAAGAAAGAGAAACCAATCAGCAAATTTTTATAGAGAATCTGGTAATTAGTCAAGTATTTTTTTCTTCCATGTAGATTTAAAAGCTGGCTATTGGAATTATAAAGAGAGGTAGAAAATAATCAGAAAGAGGTCAGGTTGTGTAGTCCATAATCTTCAGTTGGTCTTTTGGAAAATTACTTAAATTTATTGTTTTCTTCAAACGAGAAGCTAATTTTGTCCGACTTATCTAAGTACTTTGAAAACAAATGGAGATTAACAACAAAGAGTCTATTTTTTTGACATACAGTGTCTTTTATCTCAGTACCTTAATATTTTGAAAATTAGCCCTTGTGGAAAAAAATTGCTCTATCTAGGAATATGTACACGATGCACAATTAGCTTTGATTATAGCGACTCGGAGCCACCTAGCAACATGGGGGATTCAAGAAGATACATACTGCAGAGAATGTGCTTGCAATTTTCCAGGCATTTTAGAAATAGTTCCCATGAATTGTGGCTGTTGCTGCTTTTTGCCTTAATTCAGACAGTTTTAGACAACCACAAGAAAGTAAACAGGTGAGGAGAAAACAGGCCTCGGATTGTAACGGAAGACTCAAGAATCACAGATCAGGAACTTGAAGGACTTTGAAAACCAATCTGTGAAATTGGAAGTTTCTAGCATGCAGACATAAGCCCCATGGACTGCCTCAGGAGCCCTGCTTCTGCATGGTGCTTGCATGTGTCCGAGCCCTGAGATAACCCTGAGCTTCGGAAGAGCAGAGAATCTAAGCGTGGAGCAGGCCAGGGAGAAAGTACCAACGACCTCAGACTGACAGAGACTAAAATGGCATCGGCTTTGAGGAAACGATGGGAGGCTGCAGCCTGGATGTACGGCCAACGAGGCCCTTTTTTCCCTGAGACCCTGAACTCTAGAGTGGCCACATAGTCACTGGTACAAGTGACCAGGGACAGGTGAGCCCTCCTGGGGAAGGTCATGAATAAGTTCTGTGGTTTCTTCCCATTCACTGGAGTCCTGGCCCTGGAGCTCTGCATTGCCAACACTTCTCAGCACCCTGAGGCCTCCACACTGTGAGAACACCTAACCCAGCCCATGCTGAAAGACCACACGGGGAGGTCTCAGGATCCCGTGAGGACGGAGGACCTGCCCGGCTTTTCTGCCCATTTCTGCTCCACCTGCTTGCAGCTGCAGGTAACCAGAGCTGGGACCACCCAGCCAAGCTATTCTTGAAGATGGATTCTCAGGACCCACAAGAAAGAGTAATCAACATTGCAGATAGACAGCTGAAACACATGCTATAAATATCATTAACTAACTAGCACAGTGTACAGGTCGCCACACTGCCTCGGAATGCTGCTCAGCACATCACCAAACCATGTGGCCAGCTCTCCAGGCTCATTCAGAGTGAGCTCTTCATCCCTCCCCAAATGGGGCTGCCCCCCAGGTGGGCCCGGGGCTGGAGACTGAAGAAGGTCTGGCCCAGTTGAAGTGCATGGGAAGAGGATGTCGCTGGGACCTTAGTGGACGTGAGCAGGACACAGACCGGGACGCCCTTAGGACCCACTTCCTTCACACTTACCTTCACGTTTCGTATGATGGCAAGTAATTGTCATATCTGACCTTTCACACTGTGAATTCGTATGTGCACCGCGCCATTAAAAAGTTTGGAAATCACTGAGTTACAGCAAAACACACATGCAACACTAATAAGGGGAAGACTGACGGCCATTCATTTGTGTTTCAAGGCATGGTTACAGCCAATCCTTAAGTGTAACTTTTACATGTTTTTAAAGGATGTGAATTGCCCACGAGGTGAATGAGCCACACCCATGAACTAATCAACTGGGGTTTATCACCCTCATTAAATTTTTCTTTCTTTTTTTTTTTTTTGCGGTACCCGGGATTGGATGCAGGGGCGTTCTACCTCCGCGCTATGACCCCGGCCCTATTTTTTATACTTTATTTTGAAACCGGGTCTCACAAAGTTGCGAAGGGCCTCGCTAAGGAGGGGGAGAGAGAGAGAGAGAGAGAGAGAGAGAGAGAGAGAAAGAGCAAGAGAGCTGAGGCTGGCCGCGAACCCGGATCCTCCGGTCTCAACCTCCCAAAGTACTGGGATTACAAGCATGCGCCACCAGGCCCGGCCTTCATTAAATTTTTCTAAATCAAAGACACTCCCAATTTTATAAAGACAGACATTTGTCACAGGTAAAAGAAAGGAAGTAGAAACCAAGCCCTGACTTTCAGCTCGGTGGACGTCCCCTCTCAGAGGTGTGCATCTCTAAGAGATAGTCTGTCTGGTTTGATTTGTTTTGCCTTTCAGCCTCAACCAATAGTACATTTCATAGGTTGGAAACTTTTAAATGTTCTCTAAACCATTATTGATATCTTCTGAAAAAAATAATGCAGAACAAATTATTGTTTAATAACACTGGGGCCACTGCTGGAAAGGTGTTTGCAGTTATTTCTAGTGCCCATTGGGAAGCCAGAGAGTGGAGTTTGCTGGCTTAGGATGTGATGGGAGCCACTCAGCAGCCTTAGTTGAGGAGGGCCATGCTTCTTTCAGAAATGGAAGCAAGGTGCTGTATAGCCAGCCCCCTGCCCCAGGAACAAGCCCACCGATTGAGCGAAGGGAACCATCTCAGTATCGCCTAATAGGAGCAAGCATGTGGAGGCAGTGCAGATACTCCATCCAACCACTCACTGAGAGGGCGTGCAGTTTAGCTCACCTCAAAGCCCTTTGTCTCCTGGGCAGTTGGTTGCTTTGGGCAACCTCTGTGCATTTGCTCGCCACAGTGGTTCTGTGCACACCAAGGCAGGCGGTCCATTCAATGTTATCTACAATTATTAATAAGCTATTTGGCTACTGAGCATTCACACTCAGTAAGCTTTTCAACTACGCCTAGGAGGGCTGTCTGTTAAAACTGCCAGGAAGGCATAGCATGCAGCCAGGGAGGAAAGCCGGCTTTCAAAAATCAATGTGCTCACAAAGTGGTTGGGATGCGAGGAGAACACTCTTGGTGTGTTGTGCTGGGTGTATCAGGAGCCAGGGTGTCCACAGGCCGGGTGAAAGGCCCGCATCACGTGCATTCAAAGGCCGGCAGCGAAGCTCATGATATTCTGCACGGCAGTCAGTGCTTAGGTGCCGGGCTGCAGCAGCTCTTGTAGCGCACGCCAGGGCCCAGATAACTCCAATTAAGCCCTGTGGAGAGCAGGGGCCTTCACCCGGAGCCAACAGTATCCCAGAAAAGGAAACAGAGGCCAAGAAAACCAATAGCGGTCAGAGGCGTGGAGCGGTCCCTGCCCTCGGTCCCCGGCTGTCAGCGCCGACCGCACTGCCCCTTTTCATAACCCTCAGCATATGCTCCTCCTTTTGATGGCCATGAAATCACATCAAGGTCATTTTTAATAACTGTCAATAGCTTGAGAGCCGTAGTCAGTTTTATTGACACCCATGCTGAAGAGCTCAGGGAGCCATAAGGAGCAGGCCGCCCCTGCCCGGGAGCAGCGATCCACTGGGAAACAGATTATTATTGATATTAGTAAATTAGTATTGATAGAAATTTGATGAGTATGGTGCATCTGGGTCACTCCACTAGGCACTAGTGTCAACATCCCAGAAAGCGCAGAGGCGCCGGGCTGACGCAGACGCACATCTGTTGTTCGTGCACCTGTTCCTTCTTCCTCTCTTTTGTTTTTGGAAGAGAAGGCATGGACAGCAACCTTCATGCTCAAGACCTTCCCCTGACTTCTTCCACTCTGGAAACCCCAGGAGTGACAAGCAGCCACACTTTGAATTTTGCTATTTCCCTCTGTTAGAAGAAACACCCCCATTGTTCATATCTGCTTTGATTTCTGGGATTTTTTAATTGAAATTCTCAAATTGATTTCTGGTATTAGGAATGCAAAGAGGGTGTTTGAGGATTAATCTGTGGAAGATGTGGTCTCTTTGGCAAGACCCTTGAGCGAGACCCTAAGAACCTCTGGGGTTGCCTGCAGAGGCTTGGGACCCGCCTTGCCCAAGGGCTGCTGTGGAGCTCTGAAATCCTTCCCAGACCAGGAAACAGCCATCCCTCGGGCCACAGGTAGAACGTGATGCTCTCAGAGAAGAACACATCCATGTTTCAGTGAAAAGTATTAGAAAAAGGGAAAGACACCATTCGCAAGAGGTTCCCTGGGAAGCAGCAGTGTAGACTGGTGTAGGTACGGCTGAGCTCAGGATAGCAATGGCTCTGGAAGAACCCAGACCCCCAAGAGGAAGCAATTGTGCTGGCTTCTTCTGTAGGAGAGGCTGAAGACCCAGGGAAGGGAATGATTGTGTGGGAAAGCAGTGGGATTCCCAGGAAAAATACAGTAGAGGCTGCAAACATGAAGGCTACTTCATGATTTATGTATGATTTCATTTATATGACAAGCCCAGATTGTGTAGGTCGTTAAAGACGAATGGCAGCAGTGGGGGCTGGGACTGGGGTCCAGGGGTCATTTTGGGAGTGATGAAAATGATTTGGAATTCAAAATGATGATGTTATACAACTATATTAATGTATTAAAACATTGTATTGTTCACTTTATTTATTTATTTACTCATTTATTTATTTATTGGTACTGGGGATTAAACCCAGGAGCATTTTAACTCTGAGCTATGACCCCAGCCCTATTTTTTTTTATTTTGAAATAGGGTCCCACTAAGTTTCTAAGGGCCTCGAAAAGTTGTTGAGGCTGGTCTTGAACCTGTGATCCTCCTGTCTCAGCCTCCCAAATACTGGGATTACAGGTGTGCTCCACCACGCCCCGTGTATTGTTCACTTTAAATGGGCGAGTCCTGGGGTATGTGAATTATATCTCAATAAAAAAATACCAACCTAGAGACACCTCTGTAATAGTGAACATGAAAATCATGAAGCAGGAGTCAGCAAGCACGCGATTTATTTTAATGTTAGGGTACAGATTTAGTAAATCAGGGAATTAGCGCTCTTGACATTATGCCTTGTATTTCTAATTCTGTAAACTCAGAGCAAGATAAGATAACTAGGGTGAAAAAATGCTTGTGCTCCCGGCCACCACCAAGGCGGCTAATGATAAGAGGCCCTGCCTGCTCACCCGGAGCTCCGGCTGCCTGGGCATGTGTGCCAGGGCTGGGACAGACAGGTGTCACTCTCACATACGGGACAGGTGTGTTTTATCCAGGTGTTAATTGAGCCACGGAGATAACAATGCCATTCTGGGTCCTGAAACTTTAATCCCCAAGGGTCCCCTTGCACGGGTGACAGGTCTGTGAATGGCAGGGTATTGCTGTCCTGGCCTTGCGGCCTGTGGGCTCAAGCTCTTCTGCTGTTCTCCTTATAGTCCGATTCCCCGCACACTATCTCTCTGTTCCTAATTACTCCCCAGGAATGCATCCACCAATAAACTCAGTGGTCTAAATGGTTTAATGTGGAGTTATTTGCAAACACCTATTTAAAAATGTTTTCCCTCTCTGGAAAACGCACAAGGAGATAAAATCCTGCTCCCGAGGGCTCGTTTCACTGCGGAGTGGCCACTCGTCAGGGTCTCTGGAAGGGTTCTCCATATGGTACAGCAGAGAGAGAGAGAAAGAGTCACCTGAACACAACTAGATCCAAGCCTGGAGAGGGGCCGGCGAACATCATCTTAAGAATGAGGAAGCAGAGCTCCCAAGCCAGCCAGTGGCTGACATGCAGAACATATGCAAATCCAGATGTTCCAAGGTAGAGAAACCAGCCGTGTGCAGGCCGGAGAGGACACGAAGGTCCGGAACTCTGCTCCGGGAAGAGAAACGACTCTGGTTTCTCCTCAGGTTACTTTTTGGTCCACTGGACACAGCTTCAGGCTCCCGGGTTCCAAATTACCTGCCAAATATCAGACAATGAAAAACGATCATTTACAGTTTGGCTTTATCTGTGGAAAGAAGAAAAGGAAAAGAAACTACTTAAAAAGACAGAGTTCAAACGTGCTACAGGGTTTTTATTTTTATTTATTGTTTCAGAATTTCATTGGTGCAATATGATTATACATCCTAGTGCGATTCGAAGTTATGCATTCATATATGCCCACAACATCTCTTAGTGTGGTTCCCTCCTAACCCCCCAGCCTGCTACCCCTGCCTCCCTCTCCATTCATGCCAGGGAGGTCGTTAGTGACACATTCCTAGAGGGACATAATATTAATTCCTCTGTCTTCTCCCTCAAGTCTCCTTTCCTCTCCCCTTCACCCTCCTGGATCCCCTTCCACTATTCTGCTGGTCTCTGTCCTCATTGATCTGAAATCCCATTTCTTTCCTATTTTCTCTCAAGCTTCCACACATGAGACAAAACATAGGACCTTTGGCTTTCTGTGACTAACTAATCTCATTTTCTCATTTAGCATGATGTTCTCTAGTTCCATCTTTTTTTTTTTTGCAAATGACATGATTTTGTTCTTTATGGCTGAGTAAAACTCCATTTTATATATATATATATATATAAACTCCTATATATATATATGATGTATATCTATATGATATACATCATATATATATCTGTGTGCTATATATGTGCTATATATATCTATATGATATATATCATATAGATATATATGACATATATGATATATATGTGATATATATCATATAGATATATATAGCACACTTTCTTTATCCACTCACCCACTAATGGACATCTAGATTGGTTCCATAACTTGGCTGTTGTGAACTGTGCTGCTATAAACAAGTGTGTGCGTGGGGAGCATGTATCACTCTAGTCTTCTGCCTTTAATTCTTTGGAAAAATACTGAGGAGGGGCATCGCTGGGTCACATGGTGGTTCCATTCCTGTCTTTTGAGGCATCTCCACGCTGATCTCCACTGTGGTTGTATTAACTTACAGCCCCGCCTGCAGTGTATAAGCATTCCTTTCCCCAGATCCTTACCCACAAGTACTACAGGGTTTGTATTCAAATACTGAATAACAGCACACGTATGCAACTGTGTGTAAACTTAGACTGTCAGCTGAACATGCGTTTTCTAAATTCTCATGGAGACGATAATCAGGAAACCGAATGGCATTTTTTATCACAATCTTACCATGTTACTAGCATCATTTTCTGCAGAATGGAGACTCCGTGTCAACAGAGATAGAAAATATTCATCATGAGACTTTAAGTTGCTTCGTTGTCATACCGTATACATGGTGGCAAAGTGCTTTGAGAACTATTCTTTGAAATATCTTTACTTAAGGAAGATAATGCTAATGTTTCTTGAAACATATGTAATTACAATTGCACTACAAACTGGTTGAGAAAATGAGTAAATGATTAGCAAATTTAAGCCGTGTGTGCGTCATGCGCTGATGATGGTCCTTTCTCAGAGGTTTTCTAATGGCTTCCGCTCTATCACAGCTTACTGATAAACCACAGAGTAGAAAAAAGAGGTGCCAAGAACAAAGTAAACAAATAAACAAACTGGTCACCAATTGCCTAGTGCCAGTTCTCTAAAGTAGGTTCCATTGTATGGAACATGAAAGCAATTTGCTTTGCCACAGCCTTTAGCACATTCCTCGTTAAAAAGAGAATATCTCGAATAATAAATTTCAAATTATTTCCTCTTACATGTCCATATGTGTAATAAATGGGTATTTTAGCTCCTATCTAATTATCTAGATTGGTGCAGATTTTTTTTTGGAAAATGCCAGTTTTAATTGCAAAAGTGCTGCTGGCTTCAGATTTTAATTGCAATTCACAAATGGTTGGACTGGCAGTGCTCCATTACAAAGAAAGAATCATTTTAATAGCAGAAGTACTGCCTCGCTGCAGATTTCAATTTCATTTTACAAGATCCTGGGTCATTCAGCATCATTACGAGGCATAAGAAGGCTGGTGTGAACCTCCGCGCTGTTGTCTGGGTCGCGGCACCGCCGAGCATGTGCCTCGCAGAGGCTGCCTTGAACTCGGCTCCCGTATTCACTCAGAAAAGCAAAACCCAGAGAAATTCTGAAAGCCTTTCTAAAGTCCGCACACCCCAGTTGCACCTAAAGTAAGTAACTCCTTCTCCCCTTTCTTTGCCTGTCTTCCCATCGAGGTCTCCAACGCTGGGAATGATGTCAGCACGCTGGCAGAGCAGGCCGTTTCCATGGAAGCGGCCCCCTACATCTCAGAGTTCACTCTGCCCTAAGCCCAAATGAGTGCTTGTAGTGTAGTGTCAGGTGTGGCTTCTCTCTCACCAGACACCATTGGCCTGCAGGGAAAGCCAGTTTAGGGTCTCCCCATCCCTTCAGCAGGTGCAATGTTGGAGGGTGGATCTCTCCAGGTGACAGAGCGTCCCAGCAATGCTGGTGTCCCCTTTGCTCAGACCGTCTATGGGTAGAGTCACAGACTCTGAATGAATGCCACGGAAGGGGCAAAAAGTGACCAAAGGTGCTTTTCCAAGTTGTCCCCAAGGAGCACTCTAGACTTAGTCTTCAGCAGCCAAGAGCAGAGCTCCACCTTCCTGAGTCCTCCGGAGTCATAGTGGCCCCTCGTGGTCTGGAGGACGGCCGTGCTGAGCAGTGCATCTTGGAGGCCCTGCTCTGCCTCCCACTCCCGGTCCTTACAGCAGGGCATGTACTCTGCTCTGTTCAATAGTCACAGAGAAACCAAAGGGGGTCTGCTGACAAGTCCCAGGGCCATACAAGTGGGTTGAAATGGCAGTGGACCCTGTGATTCAAATACGCCTCATGATCTAAAAGAGCATCCCCAGGTCTACTGTTAGGATTGTATCATTTTTTTCACTAGACATTATTATTATTATTATTATTATTATTATCATTATTATTTTGTGGTACCAGGGATTGAACTCAGGGGCATTCTACCTCTGAACTACACCTACAGCCCTATTTTTATTCTTTATTTTGAAGCAGGGTCTTGCTAAGTTGTGAAGGGCCTCACTAAGTCGCTGAGGCTGACTGCGAACCCGGATCCTCCGGTCTCAGCCTCCCAAGTACTAGGATTACAAGCGTGCTCCACCACGCCCGGCTACTAGACATTATTTTTATTATTTAGTAAAAGTGAACTATAAATCAAATGGCATGTATTCCTTTTCACAAGGTCACATGTGTATGCGATTATCTGTGGAGATGTAGTCATGTGTTGCTTAATGATGGTATACCTTCCAACAGATGCGCTGAGGCTGGGGTCCCTTGCCATGGGAGCATCAGAGAGCGTGCCTACACAAACAGAAATGGTGACATCACCAAGTGATATGATCTTATGGGACCATGTTCCTATGTAGTCCACTGTTGACCAAAATCTCATAATGTGGTGCAGTGCTGTATAAAACTATACATATAACTTAACAAAGCACATATGTACTGCAGCAGTATATACTGCTAGCCTGTTATAATAATTATAGGAGCTGGGCGTGATGGTGCATGTCTGTAAACCCAGTACTTGAGAGGCTGAGACAGGAGGATCACAGTTTCGAAGCCAGCCTCAGCAATTTAGTGAGGCTCACAGCAACCTAGTGGGAGCCTGTTTTAAAATAAAATAGGAGCCAGGCATGGTGGCACATGCTTGTAATCCCAGTACTTGGCAGGCTGAGACCAGAGGATCTGGGTTCGCGGCCAGCCTCAGCTACTTAGTGAGACCCTGTTTCAAAATAAAGAATAAAAAATAGGGCTGGAGGTGTAGCTTGGAGATAGAATGCCCGTAGGTTCAATCCCCAGTACTGCCAAAAAATAAATAAATAAAATAAAATAGGGATGGGAGTATAGGTCAGAGGTAGAATGTCCCCAGTACCACAAGAAAAAAATCACAGGGATACAATATTAAGTTTTACTTCATAATATTTAGCAAATTAACTTGACGTTCTAACATCATACAATTTTTATGATTCTTTTAACTGAGGCAGAAAATAAAGCTTTGCTTTCTTGGGTGCTATTACTAACTTCTCTTTATATTTTGAATAAATAGGAGTGTTTTATAACTCAGAAAAATTATTCTCTCCGTCTCAGGGGACTCATCTGGAAAACAGGTAAATATGCATAGAGAGGGATGTGTGTAAACATCCCAGCCCCGCCTGGCATCTCAAACGCGCTTCTGTCCTAACTCCCCTAATACATCTCCGAAAGAACGAAGCGTTGTGATTATCCATTATATATGACAGTGATGCTGCACTGGAAGGGTATTTTTCTTAAATTCATCTCAAGGTACTATTAAAACAGAGTTAACAGTTAAATGGTTGCTATTTGGTGCATACAAAATAAGACAGTTGCATCTACCCTCTACGTCTGCAAATATTTACTGAGTGTCTCTGCAAGGCGCTGCTCACATCCTACAGGCTTAGAGGCAGAAGGGCGCATCCAGAGTTGGCGGGGAGCAGGGACTTCTGTGAGTCTGGAGGTGCTCATGGCCCCATCGCAGACAGCACAGTTTTCGGGGAACGGCTGTCATGAACAATCCCACAGGGTCGAAGGCAAAGCGATTCTATGACAGCATATAAACCCCTAAAATTCCACAAGACAGTGTTCACAGTTCTTAGGACATGGCGCCTTCCACAGCCAGGGATCCGTGAAATTTCCTACAGTGGCTTCGCCCGGGAGCACTCCCTGGGCTCTGGAAGGATGTCCTCAGCCGCTCCTATGACTCAGTAAATGTCTAACCATTCTGCCCAGGGTGTGTGTGACTCGGGGACGATCATCCATAGCCTTCTGAAGATGTACTGTGGGCATTAAAGAGGAGAGGACAAAACATAAATTGTTGTGAGGAAGCCACGCCCAGTAAATCTTAGTGTGATTTACCTAAAAAACAGGAAGGAGAATAAAATGCATGCTAAAAGTGTCCCACTGGGGTAAGCATAAGAGGGGATTTGTTACCAGGAATGAGTCGCGGACACGAGGACCAAAGTGTGCACAGTGAAGCCATCTCCACTGAGGACAGCAGCTGGGTTTTAACAGGTGTGTGTGTGTATGTGTGTGTGTGTGTGTGTGTGTGTGTGTGTGTGTGTGTGCCTATGTCTGTGTTTATGTGTGTGCCAGGGGGTGAGCTTGTACAAGAGGCCCAGAGGCCCACGGAATGCAGCAACTTGAGGCCAGCAGCTCAGGAAATAACTTTCTCTAAGCCTTAATTAACAGGAACGCCCACTGCTTCCCCTGCACACACACAGCACACATACACACGTGTGCATACACAGCAGCTATAGCAGCCTGCTGGAGCAAAACCAACCTTTACACCAGCCCAATTTTTGTTTCCTGGCCCAAGCCCCCCAAGCCCTTGGAGCTCAACACACTGAGGTCTCTCCTCAAAAAGCAAAAAAAAAAAAAAAAAAAGAAAGAAAAAACCCAGATCCAAGCCTGCTCCTTCAACCAAACATAATCCTGAGGCCCTTTATGACAGAATGTGGGAACGTGGCTTAATATGCCTCTGTATAACATAGGTCTCGTTGGTTCAGTTTTAGTTCTACTTATAATTGCGCATTTTTTTAAATAGAAAACATTTGGTCCAACAAGGTTAAAAGCCTGCCCGGGTTCACAGCAGATGGATGCTGGGTGGCTGCAAGAA
This sequence comes from Glis glis, assembly GCA_004027185.1. Classification (NCBI taxonomy): domain Eukaryota; kingdom Metazoa; phylum Chordata; class Mammalia; order Rodentia; family Gliridae; genus Glis; species Glis glis. Next base: position 10,864 of record PVJS01008779.1, on the reverse strand, counting down.
GCACTGAGTCTGCAGAGAACAGAGAAGCTGTAGCAGGCTCCATTCGGTGACCAGGAGGCCCCTGCAGTTGGACTCTGAGACAAGTCTGCCTGCGCAAGCCCATGACACAGGAAGCCCCTGACCTGCGGTGAGGCTGAGCCTCGGCTTCCCCTGGTCCTGCCCGGCCAGTGGGCGGAAGGGTGGCCCGAGTCACTCTGCAGGCAGGACCTCATCTTCCACCTTCAAGTGCACGTGTCCAGTGCAGTGGAGACCCCACAAGTGCCACCTGTGGAGGGAGGAGGGCTGGGCGCTGGTGAGGCAGGTCACCTTTCTTCCTCCATGAATGACCATTTCCATACAGTGTGCCGATCCGGCAGGGTGAGGTAAATTTGCAGTCCTGACCAACACCCCACCTCTTCCCAGCTGTGCCATGCGGGGCAGCTTACCTGACTTTGATGTTGGTTAATTTCCTTCTCTGTGCAATATGGAGCTAACAGGGCATTCCTCAGGGGAAGGTACGAGAATCTGGGGCAAGCCCAACAGGACACCTCCAGCCACAGGGTCCCCGGAGGTGGTGCCATCTCGGGCTTTGCCCCAGGGCCAATGGCACCTTGCTACCTGGAAGAGACTGGCAAGTGAGCCATCTTGGGCCAAATGTGAATCCACAGCTATTTCCGTGGAGCTGCCAGCACTTCATGGCTGTGCGAGACTGAATGAGGTTCACAAACTCTGCTCCGAGATATTTCTTGCCCTCAAGGAACTTTCAACTTACAGAGAAGATCCATCCCTCAGTATCCCTGAATACTAAGACGTTTAGACAACGAAACCCGTCCTCTAGAAGCATGCTGCAGATTGTCGTAGGTTACAAAGTGCTTCACAAGCGCTAATTATTACTCCAGTAAATTATTTTTACATTTTTTTCCCAAAAGAGTGAAATAAAACAGCATAAGCAGAAAAACATAAAACGCAAGAATTGTTTTATGGGCCCCTGGCTGAGATTTCTGAACTTAAACATTATGTGCAGAGAAACATTAGATGCAGTAATTATATAACGACGCCTCACTGTATGACTATTATCTTGCTATTGTCACTTCCCCTCCCCTTGACGACTGAAGGGATTAACCCCATCTATGCTGCACTCAGAACATTCCTGACCCTCAGCATTCCTTAGACACCCACGGGCCTTGGATTTTCCAAAGCCTGAGGATAGCCTTGCAGATCCTAAAGTGACTTCTATGTTTACCAGTTATTTCTTGGCTTTTCAGAATATCAGGAATTAAAGGTATCAAAACAACCAATTAAAACAGATGCAGGGCAGTGAAATTAACAGGCATGTACTTAGACGTGGATGCATTTAAAATGGAAAGAAATAAAGGAGTTGAACATATAGTCCTTGCGCTATTTCTAATTTTAACAGTTCTTAAAACCAGCCATGCCTCCGGGGAGCAGCTCAACAGCAGCGCTGTTGCTGTCTGAAGGGTCAGGCCAACAAACGCAGGGTGTGGTTTCTCTGGAGCGTCTTCTGAAGCCAGAGGCATGGACAAGTGACGGCCAGGCAGAGTGGGCGAAATCAACAGCATAATGGCCCTGGGTCAGTGGGAGTTTGAGGAGAGGTGTGCATGGGAGGCCTGGTGCTCGGAGGCCAGGAGCACCGCACACAGGTCTGGCAGATGGAGGCCGTGCTTCCTAGGGACCAGGGGCAATCTGTTTGACTCTAGAAAAGAAGACGTGCCAGCCCTCGAAAACTCCGTTCAACATAGAGAACACCACCAACGGCTGTGTGGGCACAGGATGAGTTCCCGCTGTGGCGGCGTCTTTGGTACCCCTGGCAGCCCTGGAAATCTCTGCTGCCTGGTGATGGGGCTGGAAAACACTGCTAGTGTGCACGTGCATATGTGTGCGTGTGCACAACAGCCGTGTGTGCACATGTGTGCCTGTGTGTGTGTGTGTGTGTGTGTGTGTGTGTGTACGCACTCATCCAAGTTTATGGGTGTTAATAACTACTGTAGATAACACTTTTGGTTCCATTTCAAATTTAGTGTTACTGGATTATATATATACATATATATATAGTTATACATATGCATATATGGAGATCAATATATATATATGATCTGGTAAATTTCATTTACTTAGATATATACACATATAAATATACACACATGTATTTAAATATACACATATACATACATGCATGTAAACATGTGCATATACACATGTGTGCGTGTGTGTGTGGCAGGTGCATGAATGGACCAGAGTTAGCACACAGTTCAGCTATGTCTCCTCCCTCCTCGGTGTTTGCGAACTGTTTATATCAGAACCTGTGTCTATGCTGATGAAGTTGTCACAACCTGCATTGTATAACGGCACGGAACTCGGTAGCAATATTGCTGGAAAAGTGGAGTCCATGCTGTGGCCAAAAGAAATAATCAGGTAAGTGATGGAATTAAAAGCAATTAGAGCTTTAAACATACACTCGTGGCGAGCTCTGCTGCAAACTGGAGAGGAGCAAGACTCCTATCCGTCAAGCATCTCTCCCATGTACGCACGGCATGCTTCTGTGTGAATAGAAAACCAATTATGTCTTTAATACACTTAGACTCTACTCATCTCCTCGTCGTTCCAGGATAATGAGTCATTAGAAAAAAATAATATTCGCAGTACAGCTTATTGTTCAGTGTAAAACATTCCGGCACCCACCTAGTCTACACTCCTGACTGCTTGGAAAGCCCAGACCCCCACAGTCCTATTGAGTACATCCTTGACCCATGACCCCCCCACCCCACCCCAGCACCGGTTGCTGCCATTCCTGAGCCTAAAGTCTGCTCCTTATATATTGCTAATAGGCACAAAGGGAGCCAGCAACGACACCGAACTCTGTGTGTGGCTGCTGCCCCTAGTGCAGGTGGAGAAGACCCAAACACCCTGATGATGTGACTACAGCCGATTCCATTGTAAGCGCAGCCAATTAGAGATCACATTCCGTGCACTCGGTATATTGTTTTCATGAGCATCCACGGATCTCAAGAATTACGGGACAGGCATCAGCCAGCAATTACTGGCCGGTGGAGGTGAGTGAGGGCAGTGGTCATGGACCAGAGGAGGGAGGGTCAGGGTTCACACTGCTCCTGGGAGAAGTCCCGATTGCCCTCCGCTAACACCCAGATAGCAGCCAGGTCCCACGCCTGTACCGAGGGAGCTTCGCGGGACTTGGAGCAGCCGAGATGAAATGTTAGCAAAGGTCAAGCAATCCGTCTTCAGAACCTCCAGGTCGGTGAGCACACCAGTTGCAGAATCTCAGAAGCCAAGGCAGGTGCAGACCCTGGAGCCTCGGGGAGTTTTGCAGGATCTTATCAGAGGATCTTATCTCTTACTTCTCTTACAACAGGGAACTGGCATCAGAGAACATTTTTATGGACTCAGGAGTTTTAGACTATATACACCTTGACAGATGATTTGAATTTCTTGTTTTGATTCTGGGGATTGCCAAATATGTGCTTTACCACTGACCTGCACCCCCAGCCCCGATAATTTGCATTTTTCTATAAATCCAAATGGCTACCCTGCAGGACAAGGGTAAAGAGCAGCCTTCAAGTCTGAGAAAAATTATATTTGCAGAAACTTAAATATCCTTCATCATGTAAACCTGCAATAACACACCATTTGGGTTTAGTGATTAGTAATGTTTAAACGAAGAAAAAACGCTACTCAGAACATCCTTACACAGTTTTAGATAAGAATTGTTTTAAAGATAAAATATGAAAGGAAAAGTTGTATCGTTTTTTATTTTGGCCTGGAGACTCCAAAGAGGTGCTCAGCAAAGCCGGGGAATCGGTCCCAGGCTGCAGCATGTGCTTCTGTAGGTGAACCTGTAGTTTGCTCTGCAGGAGGAAGAAACAAGTAGGATATTATTAAAGGATCTTAGGCATGATATGTTCAAAATAGGGACACATTGAAGGCAGGAAGGCCACTGGCATGATCAATGTTTTGGCTCACGATTATTCCCCGTGCATTTTTGGTTTTTGTAAAGAGCAAGACCAATGAGTTTATCTTACACTTTTTCTTTCTTTCTTTTTTTTTTTTTTTTGCAGTACTGGGATTGAACCCAGGGGCATTCTACCTCCAAGCTACACCCCCAGCCCAATTTTTTAGTTCTTTATGTTGAAACAGGGTCTCACTAAGTAGCTGAGGCTAGCCGCGAACCCGGATTCTCCGGTCTCAGCCTCCCGAGTACTGGGATTACAAGCGTGCGCCACCACGCCCGGCTTCTACCTTACATTTTTAAAGACCTAATTGAAGATGGCGTAAGGTCATTTAATATAATACAATTGAACAGGTCCAGACTCCAAAAAGGCCCATTAATCAGGTAGCAATTTCATGTATTCACTTATTAAAACTGTTCATGAGACCTGGGCAATATGAATCACAAAAAGCAAGAAATTGAAAGGCTCTACTCATAATGGAAGTATTTAGGTCCTGGGCTCAGAGTCACAGTAAACTGCAACTTTATATTTCGCATAAGTTAAAATTGTCCACGATATCATATCTGCTGTTTTATGAACCGTGCCCTTGCTGCGCAGGATCGCATTTGCTTTGTTATTGCGATCTCTAGCAGCCATGCGTTGCCGAACTTCCTAATGATCCTGGAGTGTGTTAGGCAACGTGAGCAGCTCATACTTTTCATGCAGTTGGGGGCTCTGAGTATTTGCAGCCGCAGAATGTTTAGAATGATACTGATGTCATTTTAGCAATTTTCTTTAAAAAGTCATCGAGGGTCACATACTCAATAGCAAAGGACACTGGGGTATTTCTGATAGTAGTGAAGTAAAAAAAAAAAACAGAACATTTTTGCTGACTGTAACATGCAGACACTTCAAATAGTTTTTAAAATCAGCCTTTTAAAGATTTTTATCATGCTATCAAGAAAATAATAATACATTTTTTTCAAATTATATATAAAGAGACAATGCATCTGTTTGTCTAACTCTGTGCTTTGTAAGGAAAACATAGTACAAAATAGAGTACACATTTCTCAAATTATCTTAAGTAAGAGTTTTTTTAATCTAAATAGATATTGTTCAGAAATAAAGACAATAATAAAAAGTCAAAGACTCCCAACACAAGTCTAACGACAAAAACACACATACATATAAGTCACTGATATTTCAAACCCGCGTCCCAGGGGTATGCATGGGTGCTGAAGCAGACCTCGTGGGCTCTGTGTGAACACTGTGTGATTATTCTAAGATACTATACCAATATTACTTGAAACAGCTATCTCAATAAGAAGTGGCACTGTAATACACTGTATGTGGTTAAAATGTAGGCTTAAACCGTTTGAAATTTGGAAGAAAAAAAAAACCCAGCAGCTTCTGCTGAGCCCCCTGGGGCTGAAGCACATTGGAGAAAGTCGACTCATTGGATACCAGGGGCGCATCGCAGCCTGAAGAAAAGCCGGCTCACTCTGGCAGCCTCCTGGCAGCCTGCGGAGGCCCTGCTGGCCAACCTGCACCCGCTAGATCATGCTGGGGGACAGACTGCCATCTAGTGGCCACGGCCGGCTCCATCCCAGGCTTCTGAAATGGGTACCTGCAGAAGCTCTGGGGGCTTCCTGTGTAGGAAGGGCGCCCAGGTCCTGTCTGTGGGCCAGCCAGCCAGCGTCAGAAGCAGCTGCAGCCTGGGGAGCTGGGCAGAGGCCGAAGAAGCCTGGTGCTGAAGCAGCCTCATCAGTGCCCTGTGTGGGCACGGCGGCCCCAGTCCCACCGGCTGAGATGGCACTGTACGGGCAGCTACACCAGGCACCAGCCGGAGCTTTGGGTCTGCATGTCACAGTGAAGAGGAAGGGGATGCTTGACAGATGCAGTACAGGGCCAAGCCAAGAAGAATGAGCCAGTCAGAGGTTGCCCCTGAACAGCAGTCCCCAGACATGCCCGCACCTACAAAATGTCTTAAAAACAAAGTACCAGGTAACAACTTTCCTGATTTCAACATTTATCTTTACTATTTTAAGTTTCCTTTCATGTTTGAAATACATATGGAAACCCTTTTTTATCTATACAGAGCAACAAGTCATATTGTACAGGCTCCCCAGTAGTTAAAAACACATGATCACGGTAAGGCTGATACTACTTGGAAAAGCACTAAAAATATCCAGATTAAAGTAAAACTCTGTGCCCTGAAAATGGAAAAAAGAAAGAAAAAATAAGAAAGAGAAAAAGGAAAAAACAATATTGAAACCCACTTTTCTCAATTTCTGATTCATGAAATTATTTGTGATCTCTCTGGATTGATAGAGGGGCTCTTTTTTTACATTTAAAAAAAATCTCAAAACTCTTTAACAGAGCTAAAGCTCAGCATACACACACAAAGATATAAATATTCATAAATATTTATATAAATATAACAAATATTATTAAAAACAAATCATAAACATATAATGACTATCCTTAATATTTTTTAAAATATAGGTAATTCTTTTTCTCTTATACTGGACTGCATCCAGTCTGAAGGAAACTGAACGCATCTTCTAAACGCATCAGTACACTTCTAAATGTGACAATATTTTTTGTGATGGCGATCACCACTAACGCTGTCATGAGAGTTCCACGCATTCTGCATTGGAATGCAGACGCCGGACATGTTTCCAAAGCTGTACTTGGTTAGGTCTCCATGGACTCTGCCAGGAGTACACCTGGGCCAGGTGCTTCCTACCTGGGGAAGGCATCTTCCTGCGCCAGGGGAGGTCTCAAGAGGTGACACGTTTGTCCACACAGCTTTCATGCCTCTCTTCCTTTGCTGACAACTGTCTTCTCGAGTCAAAGCCATGGACCCAGATATTTTAGAAAAGGTGTCTGCTCTGTTGCTGCCTGCCTCTCCTCAGGAAGCCCCAGGCTTCTGGGTGGTTTCGGCCCAAACCCAAGGCACCCTCTCTGGGGTGTGTCTTTGTCTTCTGATAGCCCCCAGGAGAGGGACAACAGGGACAGACAATGACGCAGGTGCAAATTGGGTCCAACCATGGGGAAGACCCTCTGCTGCACTGGGAAAGACCACACCCTCTCCACCTTCCTCCACCTGATTTCTTTAGGGTTAAATAGATTTAGCAATATATCTTTTATGCATTCAAAAAACAGTTTTTTATTCCTAAGAAGACTGGAATTTCATTTTGGGATTATTAATATTGAAATTTGAAATATATGTTTACTTTGTTAAGAAATCAAGCATACACGTGCTTAGTAAAAGGTTGTATAGTACCCAGGTATTAAATCTCAAAATATTTCTTAATTTACTTAATATTATTTTTCAAAATTTTTCATATTTTCTTTAAAAGACAAGCACAGCCATTAATTATTTGAAATAACCAAGTGAAACTTGCTCAACTTCACATTTCTTTCCATGAAAATAGAATTTGCGGTTTTAAAGGTCTACAGTAGCCAGGTGTGGTGGTGCACACCTGTAATCACAGGACTTGGGAGGCTGAGACTGGAGGATCTCAGGTTCAAGGCCTGTCTCAGCAACTTAGTGAGACCCTCTACAACTTAGCAATACCCTCTTTCAAAATAAAATATAAACAGGGCTAGGGGTGTAGCTCAAAAGTAGAATACCTCTGGGTTCAATCCCCAGTACCAAAAAAATAATAAAGGTCTACAATAGACGCACCAGATGAACACAATCAGGAAAAAGCCAGGAAGCTTTGGAATAGGAATCACTGACTGGTATTTGTGACCAAGAAGTGATTTCCTAAGAAGTGGGAAGCATTTCAAAGTCCCTGGTTGTGCCAGTCTAAGCACAGACTCCGTTTTAACTGCCCTACGTCAAAGGCCATCTTCTGGGAACAAACAACTGGCTACATTCCTATTCGGTGAACAACAACAACAACAACAAAAATAACAGCCAATTTCAAAGCACACTACTTCAGTAGCACCAGAGGGCTCTCGTCAGGAAAATACAAGGAGCCCTGGGGGTGTCCGGGATGCAGCCCACTCCTCCTGCAGGAAGGACAGTGTGCGGAGCCTCCCCAGGGTGAACCGGCGCCTGCCTCCCATCCTCTCTGACCTCCCTCCACTTGCAGGAGGCTGCGGTTCTGCAGGAAGCCGGGCCTCGTGGGCACTTTATTCCAACACAAGGAGGAAACGGTGGGAACACAGGGCCCAGGCAACTGATTGCTATGCGCGGCGCTGCCAGACTCAAAAATATAACCTAGGGGAACGGCAGAAGCCCTTGGTATTGTCAAATGATTATGTTGAAACGGAGCTGTGTGAATTCTAAAAAACTTGGCTGGCGCTCAGCTCCATCGCTAGCTGCGGACAGAACACAACCCAGACAGGCCATTAAAAACACATAAATGTAATGATTTTGGTACTCATCTTGCATGCTTAGTTAAGAGTAAAAATGCAGCAGACCTCTCTGCTACAGAGGCTCTCTGCTACACGTTCTGATTACAGAGGATGTGGGTGCACCTATTGGTGTGTGCACTGCCCAAGAAGAGGAAAATGAAAATCCTAATTTTCTCCTCTGCAAATTTCCAGGATGCATCTTCAGGGCGTGTGATTTGGTTTTCATATTCTCAAGAGGGCGAGGATAGGCACACACCAAGGTCCAACACGGCTGAGGCCCACATTTTGAGACCCAGGTCCAAGGCTGGTGGGCAGGGTCAGGACAAGGAGCTGGCCTCCTCTGGGCCTACCTTTCCCTGGGTAACACAACCTCATGGGCTTGTCCATCTCAGAACAGTGAGCATGTTTGTGTTTGAAGAGCACCATGCTGCTCCAGGCAGGCTCTCCAAAGCCACTGCTGGCTTTTCTGATGAAATGGGGGGAAGGAAACCAGGTGTCCTTGGGCAGTACCAGTAGAGGGCCCTGTCATTGGGGACCCTGTTCCAGGTTGCTTCAGTCCCTACTCAAAGCTAAGGATGAGCCAATTTCCTCTGCAAAGGACCAGATGCCAAGGGCGTGGGCTTTGCAGGTCTTGGGACCCTGCTGCAGCTTCTCAGCTCTGCCAAGGTGGCAGAGAGCAACCCTGACTGAGCTTGGCCCCGCTGCCGCTCTGCTCACAAAGCAGGAAGGCCGGCTCTTCATCCTCCCGTGCATGGTGACTGGTCATGCTCACATTGAAAGGACTTCATTTTTCTCTGAAAAATTGAGTCTCATAATTATAGAAGAAATTGTCTCCCAAACCATCCATATCTTTTCAATTTTTACCATAGAGTAAAAAAATCTCAATATCACAGGTCTTCTTGCCTCCAGGTAAAGAGAACCCTTTATACATTTTTGAATACAGAAATGGAAATTCTTGTTAAAAAATTTAGCATTTTCACAGTTTCTGTGTATCATGCTTGCTCAATTTCTATTTTTATGTATGTGATAGATATATTATATGGAAATAATTTTCTTGATTTAGAAGATTGCATATTATTTTAGGACTCTTGTAGTAACTGCAGAAAAATAATTATTATCATGAAAGTTTCTAATTTTAACTCTTGTGACAAAGAACTTGGAGACAAATACAGACACAAGCATTTAAAACATGGAATCTTAGCTGGGAGTGGTGGCACACGCTTGTAATCCCAGTACTTGGGAGGCTGAGACAGGAGGATCACAGGTTCAAGGACAGCCTCGGCAATTTACTGAGGCTCTCAGCAACCTCTTTCCAAATAAGAACTAAAATCAGACTGGGGGTGTAGCTTGGAGGTAAAATGCATGTGGGTTCAATCTCCAGTACCAAATAAAATAAAATTTAAAAAATTGAACATTGAAATTTGCAATTATCTGAGTAATCAAATACTTGACCTAAGATTAGCAAATGTTACCTGAATAATAAAGAAAACATTTCCTTTGTTACTGTGCACATGGCTGGGACAGTTCAGGGTTTAGTTTGGTGGTTTTGTTTAGTTGACATAGCTTGTAAAAATTTGCGTGACCGCTGGTCCCAACACTGTGAGTTGTGATTACCGTGTTTTTCAGTGATTTTAAAATGAAAATAATCTGGGTGAAAATGACACCCATGAGCCAGGTTCCAGAACCTTCCTGTGTCCTTTCTCAGGAGCACCATGAAGATGCTAAAGATCTCCTGCCTAAAACAGGGCTGATATTCACAAATTTGTCTTTAAAAACAAAGCGGTAGCTGGGCATGGTGGTACATGCCTATAATACTGGTACTTGGGAGGCTAAGACTGGAGGATTGAAATTCAAGGCCAGCTTCGGCAACTCGGGGAGGCCCTCAGCAACTTAGCGAGATCCTGTTTCAAAATAAAAAGTAGGGCTGGGGGTGTAGCTCAGAGGTAGCCCCTGGGTTCAATCTGCAGTACCAAAACAAAACAAAACTGTGTCAGAACGACTTCTTTCTTTCCTGAAATTCTGGTTCAAGTGCTCATGATGTATATCTGCTAATACAGGTATAGAAGAGGAAAATCCAAGAAACCAAGGCAGAGCTCCTGCTGAAGGCTTGCACACCCGGGGAACCGAATCTTCCCTATTATATTCCCTCGCCCTCGCCCTCGCCCTCCTCTTCCCTCCCTTCCTCTCCTTTTGCCCCTTTCTCCCTTCTTTTCTCTTTCCAATCTTAGTCTTTCTAGAAATTCAACCAGAGATTTCATCAGCCTTTAAACCTTGACTCAGGGACTCCTGCTTGAACACCTAAAATCGTCAGTCCATAAGTAACAGTTGAAAATCATGTCAAAAGAAGGAAATAAAAAGCCGGGGGTGGTGGCGCACGCTTGTAATCCCAGTACTTTGGGAGGTGGAGACCGGAGGATTCAGGTTCGTGGCCAGCCTCAGCTCTCTCTCTCTCTCTCTCTGTCTCTCTCTCTCTCTCACTGTCTCTCTCTCTCTCTCTCTCTCTCTCTCTCTCTCTCTCTCTCCCTCTCTCTACCTAGTGAGGCCCTCCGCAA